>VZRL01003878.1:2010769-2179007 GCA_013397895.1 Origma solitaria | reverse complement strand
CGGCACAGCCCCGCACTGCCCCGGCACAGCCCGCGGCGGGGGCGGGCCCGCGGCCGAGGGGTCGCTGCGAAGCCCTGGCCGTCCCCTCCGCGGGTTACCTGCCCGGCCCAGGTGGGGCGGTGCAGAGCGGAGGAGGCTGTTTTGGAGGTTGCCGCCGCTTCTGATGGATGTTTTGTGTGTGTTTGCCTCCGCTCCCGGGTTCTCTTTCATCTGAGGACGCATCTGGCTCGAGCTCTGTTAAACTATCTGCCTTCTGGTACCGTTCGTAGATAACAGAAAGAAACCTGAGCCCGAAAGGCAATTCCCCACCTTCTTCCACCTAACGTGACCTTCTCGGGCGCCTTTGAAGCTTAGCTGGTGCTCCGGCGATGATGGCAGTGGTGGGTTCCCTTGGGCTGTACTAAGAGCCTCTTGTTTTCTTTTCCCTTTCTTCTTAGAGGCATTTCATCTTTAAGGGCCGGCTGCTCGCCCTCACTTTTATACCCACCGAAGCCATCCAGAACCATGTTGTGTGGTGGAAGAAGTGCGTTTCTGTGCCTTGGAACGCTCCTGAGCTTCTGGAGCTCCGTGAGTTGGATGCCTGTTGGAGGATGCCCGCATAAATGTACGTGTATTGCTTCCAACGTGGATTGTCACGGACTGGGACTCAAAACTGTACCGAGGGATATTCCCAGGAATGCCGAGAGACTGTAAGTACAACCGATTAGGGCTTCTCGAGTGCTTGTAGGAACACCTGGGACGAGTTTCCCAACACCTGCTTATCAGTGCCGAGCACTCGGGAACGGGAGTTTGAGCAATCCGGCACGGATTACTGTTTTCAGGAGGGAAGGGGAGGAGCTTTTCGGGAGTTCGGCGATCCTGCCGCTGTGCCTTTGTACGAACCATCAGTTTCAGAGTTTCGCGTTAAGTTTCAGCTGCCGCCTGGTCGGGTTTTGCAGGGACTTGCTTAAAATGGAGTTCGGAGCTGTACCTGGAGTGCTCCCGGCTGTAATCACTGTCAATGCAAACACCAATTTCATATGCAATTAGAAACCTGGATGTTTTCACCTGGCGGCTGCTAGCAGTTTCTCCTTACTTTCTCAGCATGGTGATTTCATCACCATGGAAAACCGACTGCTTCCATAAACTAATTCAAATGGAGAAGCCCCATTAAACAGCCTCTAATTTCTGTTTTAAACTGCTGCGGGGAAGCTGGGTACTTAATTTTTAATCTGCTCCAGGGTTTATGATAGCAATGTAACGCTGTGGGGAGCACGGAGAATAATGAATACGTTCATAGCAAATCCTCTGTATTGTGAGTTCTCGTGAGTTTTTGAGCTGACTGTTTTTACTCGCTCGGTGAATTCCTAGGGAGAGGGCTGAAAGCAAACCGGAGTTTTCTGATAGAGTTCTGGCACTCGCCCGGTGCAGGGGACGGCGTCTCTGACGTGTGCTAATGCATAGCAGATGGCACATCTCAGAGAATGCCCGGTGCTAGATAGGGACACGTCCAGGGAGGAATGTTAAACACAGCTCCAGCCCGGCTCCGCACGGCGCTCCGGGGATGACCCCACGAGAGTGCTCGCAGCTCTGCCTCGTGTGGATTAGCTGATAACTTCAAATGGTTTTGAACTTGTAAGCAAATGCTGGAGATTGTATGGCCCGACTTCCTGTTTTATTTCCTTCTGGGTCATAGAGTTGGGGAAACTTCTAATTCTCAGGCAGTTTTTGCTCCGAGAAAGAAAGCTGGATGAGGTTACTAAGCAAACAAAGTTTCTGTGCAAAGAGCGCTCCTAAAGGCTAAGTTGTGTCCCAGAATGAAATTTTATAGAATCCTTGGCTGTTTCTGAATGCATTTTATAGTGCTGAGAGCTCTTAAATGATAGCAATATGCAGCTTTCTTACTACATTATTCTACAACCTTTAATGTTTTGTGGCCATCTCAGCCCTCCTTTTAACCTCACCAGTGTGAGCAATAGCTTTCAGGTGTCAGCGCTGAAGAAACCTTAACTCCTGTGCCTGAGACTGCACTCTAAAATTGATGGGTGGCAACCTGGCATTTTAGAGCCCAAAAAAACCCTAACCCTGAAACACAAAACCCCACAACAAACCGATCCCAGAGGAGTGTGCCAAGCCAGTGGGAGTATGGGCGATAACACGGATGGTTTGTGCTTCGCTGGTGAGGTGTTCGGAGGGCTTTAAGAGTTAAAGACTAGGATTAAACTTTAAAATTACAGGTTAAAATGATTCACAAGCACAAGGTTAGTTGGCCACCTGAGAACCATTTCAAAATGGTAATTTGTTATAGCTGAAGTTTTAGAGGGAGTGAATTCATGTAGTTACTGGGTTTTACTTGGGAGAATGAACATCAGAGACGTGAACTTTCCTTATCTTCTGCCAGATGAAGAAGGCTCTTGGCCTTGGCATGTTAAATGTTAAAAAGAATGAAGGAAAGAGTAATCACTGTCTCGGTCTTGTTCTTTTTGGTGTTATTTACAGATTTAAATTTTAGGTTAATGGCAGCAAAAAGAACAATAGTAGCAATTTCACAATATTCAGTTTGAACATTTAACCTCAGAGATACCACTACTGATAAATATGAAATGTAGCTGTGTTGGATGGTTTGTTTGGGGATTCTTCTTTACATATATAAATAGTGTTTTATTGGATCATTCAGTGGCTGAAACCTTGTGGAAATAGGATACGGAAGGTCATGTAGTGACACATTAATCCGTATTTTAAATACTGTTGTCAGTCCGTTCTGTCAATCCCTGTTTTTATGGAGCTCACCAACATTATCATTACAACTGTATTTTAAAGCTTGTATCAATTCCTTCAAATTTAGATTTCTACTAATTGCACTAACTTGACTTTTCTAATGTAAGCAGTGGAGATAAAAAAGATTTTATTCCTCTGAATCTAAATTCTGTTCATAGGTGAAACATCAGTCAGCCACAGGATATATCAGAGTATCTAATTTTTCCCTGTGGTCCACAGCAACCTGTAACTATTTATGACATAACAGTGGGTTGATGTGTAATCTTCTACCAGTGTGTTTAGCTTGTAAATAAGACCAAATTGATTGTATCTGAAAATGACAAAAATATTTTTAATCTCAGAGAAATGTTTATATGTTGGGAAAATAATTTTAACAAGTTTCTTGGTGGCCACACACGAAGTGCCTTTTTAAACTGTTATGCTCTGCAAGGGTATTTATTTCTCTCTGTATTCTCCTGAGCTAAAAATTCCGCATACCTGTTCAAGTCGGAAACTTTTTGCTTTAATTAGTAAGAGATCTAATGGCACCACTTAAAATATTTTGCCACTGAGCTTTTAGAGTTATGTTTGGACAAATGTTACAGATTGTTTGGGCTAGTGGAGCCAAGTTAAATATTATTCAAATTTGCGTTAATATGAAACCCAGGAAAACTGAAAATATAACATTAAGGAAACAATGGGAAATATCTTTAGGGGGAAAAGAATTTCTTATTGAGAAGTTCTATTAAATGAACTAGCTTTGATTACTTATTCTTCATGAGAAATGAGATGCATGCTTTCTTTCTACTTTTTTTCCTGAAGACTTTGAAGGTGCAGGCTTGTAAGGAATTTTACCTGTGATTTCTGCCTTGAAGGAAATCCACAGATTAACCAGTGATCACAGAAAAATAGTTATAAAACAATCCCTTTTTTTTTATATAGATTCATCTGTAATAGTAGCTTCCCAAATATAGCAAGTCGTGTTAGGTTTGTGTTGCAGTTTACCTTGTTATTACATTCTGTGAAGTCTCCTAATTGTGTGGTAGAGATGGAAGCTTTGGCTCAGCTTTCATGAAGGGCTAAAAAAGGGGAAAGCTCTGTACTGCTGCACAATGAAATTACTCAGTCTGGAGAAAATAAGTGGTGAAGCAAATCCTTGTCACTTCCAGGAGTAACTTCCAATTATCTTTGTTCTGGAGAAGGAACCCTCAGGGATGGCCATGCCCTCACACAGGAGGAGAGACATGAAAATAGGTCTAAGACTTTCCCTCAAACTGTGAAATGTGATGCTCCACAGGAGCCTTGGGCAGGGCTGACTTTGTGATTGTTGGTATTTACTGATCCGTTCCACACTTGTGAAGCAACTTAGCATCTTACCAAAAATAGAAGTTGATGGAATTCTTGTGTTCTGGAGAAAGCTTGTAATTTATTAGTTAATTTTTGGGATGGGCACAGCGATTCTGTTGTTTTAGCTGAGCAGTTGACAAGATACTTTGTGCTAATAAGGAAGCAAGTTTAAGGATATGAAAATGCATCTATGAGAATCCCAAACATTTTACCTTTCTGAAGTGTTCCTTAGGATTGCTTCATTAAACTCCCCTCATCAGAGTTTGCTTAGCTGTGCTTCACTTCTTCGATGTGATTATTTGTATAATTTCCTTCAGTACAAATGTTTTCTATGGATGTAAGGTATTATACTTGTGGCTCTTTATAACAATAATGCTGATAGATACGTTTAGTTTGAGATTATGCATAAATGCAGAGAGCAGATCAAAGCCACCTGCCTGACAGTTGTGTTCTCCTGCTCTGAAAGGAACAAGTGATATGGAGAACTGCTCAGGAGTCTTCTTGGGTCAGTGTCTGCTTTCTGTTTGAATGAGAAGCAGGAGCCCTGTGTTTTTTCTCTCATTCATGCCTGGTTATCTCCCTGTCTGTTACATATACATTATATATGTATAAAAGTTTCCTTGGAGAATTTAACCACGTTTGAGTTCTTGATGAGTTTGTTTGGTGGCTTAGACTCGTGTTTAATTGATAGCTCTCCTGTGTTAGTCATTGCTTTGTTTTGTCTTTCATTTGAAGGATTCTTTACCTTGCTAAATTGATAAAGCTTGCAAGACTAATCTGTTCTGTGCTTTGTCTGAGCAGCTAAATTGAGTGTGTCCACATTTAGGTGCAATTAGGAGCTTAGTCATCTGCTTACTCCTGAGTTTTCATGTGGTCTGGGGTTTCTGTTACACAAATATGTTATTATGGTGGTTTTGGCCTAGGTGCATGGAGCTGCTGAAGTTGCGCTGGCTTGTAATAAGTCTTCAACTTCCTCAATTCTGTCTCTAAATTAAATCTAAGCTCCTGTCTTGAATGCTTCCATATTCCTGCAGAAGGTGATGTTAAACACATGCAAATATAATTATACGACTCTTACGCTGACATTCTGCCATTCTAGAGTTCTTCCCGCTCGGGATTACCACTCATTTGTTTGTAGTAATAGTCTCCAAAACCTTGCATGGAGCATTTCTCAGATATTTTTTTCCTTAGGTCATGTGTCAGCAAGTGGATGTGCATGGCTTTGGCTGGGAAAAGTTCGCTCTTGGAGGGGCCGATCCCGGGAAAACTTGACTGAGTTCCCTAATTTAACGGGGCTACTTCCTTTTGCTAATTTAACTCTGACTAGTCGTGCTTGACTGGACATTGGCATGAACTTGTGTAGGATCAGTCTGGGACTATTAAATTTTTACATAGTTTTGAAGTGATGGGAGCAGGAAGGAGGATGAAATGAGCTATTCTAAATTGGTAGCCACAGAAGTGAGTGGTGGCCATTGCCATGTTGTCTGTATTTATTTGCACAAATTTGGATTAGATTTTGAGATGAAAGAGACCAGACTACTTCCTGCAGGACTTTTAAATGAGCTTCTCTGAGACTATTTGCTTTTATTCATATTCTTACTTTTGCAGCTGAGTATTGATTCATGCACAAGAATTAGGCCAAAGGAAAACTGCCCCTCTAAAGAGCAGCTGTTGTCTTTTAGGAAGTCCTAAAATACAGGTGATGAGTATTGCTTTTACATCCCTGGAATTTGTACATTGTGTGGGTTTGGGGAAGCACGTAGCAAAGAATAGAGATATAGCTTACCTGTAAGGATATGAGGCCAAAAGTAAATGAATCTTAGTATTCTTTTATTGGTGTAATAATTGTATAAAACCGCTTGTGTTGTACACTGTCATTTGACCCTTATTGCGAGAGCTACCTGCAATCTTTTGGAATGTCAGTGTACAAGCATTTCCAGTTGTGTTTAAAACAAAAGTAACTTGTCCTGTGTGGACATTGACTTCTGATATTATTTGTTTTCTGTGTTTCAGGAGTATTTAGGTTTATTCCTTAATTTCCACAGAGCAGAGAAAAATTATTTTCTCACAGAAATCTCACATGATGCTTGGGGATAAGAATAATGGGGGGAAAGAACTTTGCTCTAATAAGGGTGTTCAGTGAATAATTTCAGTGACTGCATGTAAAGAAAGGAGCTTTTTTACTGCAGACTAAAGTCAGGCTGTGTTCCCTCCCAGGACCTAGTAGCTCAAATGAGTTGAAACTCAATTTTCCCAGAACCCTTGATATGGTTTGTGCTGGATTTCCCCAGTGTGGCTGGGAGCACCTGCAGGGACACACCCACACCTGGTGGCTCCACAGCTCTCTGAAGGGGCTTCTCTTCTCCTGCTGGGCTTATTTTCCACTCCTGCCGGACAAAACAGCGATGTTTGGCCTCCTCATGGGGAGACACAGCGAGTTCCTCACCTCAGCTGAGGAAGGAAGGAGTCAAGATAAGTTTGGGGAGCAAAGCTGAACTGAACCTCAAATGGCAAAGCTTTTTCAAGAAAAACCATGTTGGAAAATGACTGACCAGGAGTGAGGTGTGGCGGAGGTTTCTTCAGGCGATTGTCTGTGCGTTCCTGTGACAGCGATGTGGAGGGGAGCAGTGGTGTTCAGAAATGCTCTTATAACACAGTTATATTTTGTTCCCCATCCTCCCGTGAGGTCCGAGGGCCAGGCTGGTGGCAATGTGCCTCCTGTCCTTGGCTCCTCTCAGCCGCTAAGCTCAGGGAAGCTTCTCTAAGTCCTCGTTCATTCAAGTGCTTTAGCATAACACGATACGGATTTTGATCTGGGACTGCTGTTGTGACTCCCACCCCTTTTATGTTCATTAACAGGTTTTGTTTGCCAGTGTAAAGCTATGTCAATTTTACTTTTTTGTTGTTGTTTAAGTCATTTTCAGGATAAGAAAAGGCTGGGTTCCAGTCATATTTGGGTTGCAATATGGCCCAAGCTGCTCTGTTTTCAGTATTTTTAAAGTCTTTTCTCCAAAGATCTGTAATGCTTTATTTCCAAATCTGTTTTCAGTGTTTTCCAGTCAGATATATCATCATTTGAGGTCTTGAATGGATCTCATCCATGGCAAGAGCTGCTTCTTTCCCATTAGCAAATGGCCTTGTTAAGCTACTGACAGTTTGTCTAATGGCATTAAATACATCAAAGATAAGGGGAACAGGTCTGTGCTCTGTACTCAGTGAATTTTAGATTGAGTTGAAGGCCTGCTCCATGGAAGAGAGAAGTTAAGAGGCTGATTCTTACCTCTGCCAGTTATTTTCAGCATTTTTTTCTTTTTTCCCCTGCAACTGAATCTGGTCTGTCAGTTGTCCCTGTCAGAATAAATTTTTGTATTTCACTTTTACACCATCTGTTTGGCTGCAATGTATGTGTTTAATCTTCTGATTGATAGATTTCTGGAGCTTTTAATTAGATTTTTACCTTTCTATTTGTGATTTACTTCTTTTCCTGAGACCCTAATTTTGTCTCTCGGGTAGAAATGAGAATTTAGCCATCGGTTCAAATCTCCTTTGCTGTCACCGGTGAAGGGACCATTTTCAGCAAACATGAGTGCAGTTAAAATGAGGCAGAAAACTCTGGGTTTTAAAGCTGGTTTTGTCTTGCCTTTCCATTGATCAGTCTGCAAAATCTGAAATTCACTTTGATTCTAGAATTGGTGCTGCCCACAGGTTCACTTTTTATGGTCAGTCTGGTTTGGGTCGGAAGGCTTTTGGCAGCTCTGTTATATTTAGGAGTTTATTGGAGAGACTCTGACCCTCCTCTGTGCTGTGTTTGCATCCAGCCACTCTCCCCCAGGAGCTGCCTGCAGTTTTTGGGATGTTTTCTCTGCACCTTGGCAGTGGTTTGGCTCTAGAGAGACACAGCATTGGTGATTCTGTTTGAGCCAGGGCTCCATGGAGGGGAGGGATGAACTGCTCTGGAGGTCAATGATTTGGAGATCAGGAGCCCATTTTTAACAGCCTGTCAATGTCCTTGTAGAAAATGTGGGGTGGATAGTGATGTACTCCATTTCTGATAGATTTATTCTTTTTTTTTCCTTCCACTTTGGTGCTTTTTCTTGAGAGGAGCTGTTCTTGTTGAAAAAAAGAAGTTTGTTCTACAAATCTTTACTGTAATTTTACTTATATCAGTAAAAGATATAGAGTGCAAGTTAGACTGTACTGGAGTTGAAGACAGTGCCTGCTGTATCATCAGTTCTGTTTCATCTGCTTGCCTTCATCCCTTTGCTCTTTTTTCTTTGCAGAAAATCTTTTGGGAAAACTTTGTTTGCACAGTGCTCAGCATGAAGAAATCTTGAGCTATCATTGAGGTGCTCCTAGGCATGATAACAGAAATGATAATAAATTTCATATTAGTGAAGCTGAGGTTGTGATCTCCAAAATCACAGCACTATCAAATGCAGCTTTTCATGTCTGTCTCCATACTTCTTTGAAGAGCTGGATTCTGTCAAGGTTGGCTACTTCACTGTGGGGAGAGAGAGGCACAGAGTGGAGGGAAAGAGTATGGGAATCAACTTTCTCATGAAATGTGTCAAAAGATAAGCATTTAACTATTAAGAAAATACCATTTTGATAGCAGGCCTCGTGGTGCATGCTTGTGCATGCTAATAGTGAGGGGACTATTCTCGAATCCTTGGGTTTTTTTTTTTCAATTGGTCTTTTTCCTTTACTCCTGTGGCAGGTAGGGAATGTGATAATTAACTGGGACAAAATAGAAGTGTTGGTAGACTGTGAGGTGTACATTATGGGACCTAATAAATAACCCTGAAGGTTTCAAAAGATACCTTGAGTTGTGAGCCTTTGTTGCTTTCTCAGGTCAGAGTAAAGTGTTCTAAGGCAGTTTAGCAAAACTGTCCTACTGAATTGTCATCTCTGACATTTTCTCTGGCTATGCACTGGGCAATATCGAGCACTTCTTCAAACATTTTAGCAGGTTTTTAAGTTGAAGTGGGACTTGGTTGTCTGTCTGTCTCTGTGTTAGCATTAAATGTTGTTAGCATTGAATATGTTACAAGATGCTGACCAAATACAGAAGTTTGACTTGACTTAGAATAGTAATTTCCACGTACAGTTTGTCCTAAAGTAGACAATATTCCAATTCCCAACTTCAGTTTTCCTTTGAAGATAATAAACAGCTCATCTGAAAATGGAAGACGCTTCCCTAGAATTTTGTATTGTGTCCTTTGGGAAACACTGTCTTATCCAAGATGAATGAACAAAGAAATTCTGCATGGTTACATACTCCCTGTGTAGGAATATAATTTAGCTTCACATTAATGATTTTTCTGCTCTTCAAGTAAGGAAATGGCGATGAGCAGTTTGCTCATTCTCTCTGGTTTAGGATACAGCGTGTAGCATATAGAGTTCATATAGCAGATGTGATCACAGGACCTCCAGCCCATTAAAGTAATCCTGCATGTGCATGTGCTGCTTGTCCACAGCTATGGAGACACCAATGTTTAATTAAAACAGTTGTGTTGTTTAAATATGACTCTGAGAACCAATTTCAGCAGGGAAAAGATGCATCCGGAAAGCAGTTTACGTGTCTCGTGCCTTCCTGTTTGTCCTAAAGCCTGTTCTGCCTGGACTTTAGTGGGAACTTAACTTATGGATTTTCTCCAAATTTGTCTTTTGTCTGTGAGATGGTTTTGTTTAGACTGGGGAGGCATTATATTAGGAATGTTTTTTGAAATGCTGATTTTGGCAAAACCTGGGTGAAAGCTCTTTCTTTGGGGAGGGCAGCAGTGGTTACAGCATCCCTGGGCAATGTGGGAGCCTCTGGGTCACACCCTCGTGTGAAATAGCTGTGGAGTGGTGAGAGAAGAGGCACTGGCAGCTCATCCCCTTGAAGTGGTAGAGCTGCTCAGGGATGGTGTTCTGGGCAGCAAAAACCAGCTCACTGTGAGGGAATGGTGCAGGGAAGCAGTTGTGCGTTTCTGAAATGCCAAAATAAGTGCAGCAGGGAGGTTAGCTGCAGACCAGAATGAAGTGGTGGAAAAAAAAAAGAGATGGAAGTGAAATTCTTGAGCAAAGAGAGCTTGTTTTCCAGAAGTGGAAATAGATACTGAGAAATAAAGCCCTCAGGGAAAGGCTGGTCCTTCAGAGACATGAAAACACACATCTGGATATAAGTTTCTCAGATAAGAATGTGAAAGTGTAGGAAACAGCCCAATGATCCTTTGGAGTTTTGAGTTTTAATAGATAACATATGAAAAGGCAGCAGAAGATAAGGAGCAATCAGAAATGTTTTATGGAGTTTTTGGGGGGTTGTTTGGCATTGGTTTTGGTTTTATGTTCATTTTTTCCCTCTGGAAAGTTCTTTAGCTAATTGCTTATGAAGTTTTTTAGAAGATGAAAATGGATTATTCCCAGTTGACATAAACTTCATTTTACAGAAGAGATAATTTCCTGGGTTGTTCTTCCATAGCCCTCACGCATGCAGCAGAGTTAGTGCAAAAGGATTTTATGAGTATGAGGAGTTTCAGTAAACTGAAACATCAGATTTCTGTGCAAAGTCTTTAGGAAAACTTGAAGTTTGGGTCCATTTAGCAAACATTGTGAAATCAGTTCAGCTCTACTGCAGCAAGTAAAAAACCAAAAGTGGGATGAGGATAGGGGGATGAGGAAGGTGGGAATCTACTTGAGAGTGAAGAAAATTTCTGTAAATTGGTTGGAACATCTGGTTGCTAACTTCAAGTCAATATGCCCCTTCCTTCAACATTCATTTTACATATTAAAACTGTCATGCATATTTTACTGCAACTTCTTGGCTTCCTCTGCTCTTTAGTGGCCTCTGTAGACATGTTACACTCAGTGTGGTGGTGCTAGGAATGAATAGACTTGGTGAAATTAGATGCTTTTTAAATTAAAAAAAATCCTGAACAGCAACAAAAGGAACCCCAAACATAAACAGAGATCTCTCTTACCTTTCCAGGAAAAGATCTGGGAAGGGTTTCTTGTCTGTGCGTGTCTGAAAGTGAGCAGGGGTGATGAAATCATGGCTCCATTTTCATGCCAGGCTTCACTAAAATAATTTGTTCATGGAATGTCTTTCCAAGCTAGCAAGACTTTGCAGCAGTCAGAAGCAGGTGTGAAATACTGAAAGTCCAAAATTTCGAGTTGTCTGTATTAGTGAGGAGCACCCAAACACAGCAGTTTCTTCTCTGTGATCTGTTCAGACACAGACCACATTTTTAATGAAATACAGAATTAGGGCAATGTATGTTTTGCTGAAGTCTGCAGCAATACTTTTTTCCCCCAGGTGAGTTCAAAAGTGACCAGCACTGAAGCACAGGCTCATATCTGTTCATATCCTGATCAGATTTGGTAGTTGAATGAAAATATAGCCTAAAGAATCCTTGACGTTGTCTGATTTCAGCCTCTGACTGTTTGAGCTTTGGAATAGCGCTGGGCTGGTCTCAGCAGCTGAAGTCCATGGAACCAGTTGGTCATGCTGGGTGTGAAAGAGGAGCTACAGGTGGAGGAGTTAAGTAGGAATGGCTAAACAAGATCAAGAATTGAAAAAAAAATAAGTAAAAAAGTGACATTTTTGCATGTGCAATTGTGTTTGGGTTTTTTAATGAATTGAAATGGTGCTTGAGCTAATCTGACACAGAACTGTACTTCTTCCTCTTTATAATGTGTACATCCTGGCTTCTTCATATTAAGCCATGTTTCTGGAGTAAGTGTATTTTAAAGTGTTTTCTATTTTTTTTTATGCTTAATATTTAAAGTTTTCTACCATTCCCTGAACTCCTCCCAAAATGAAAGACAACAAGTACTTGTTTTTACCCTTTCCTTTACAGAAAATGTAGAATTACAGAGAATCTTTAAGGTTGGAAGGGACTTTAGGAGGTCTCCTGGTTCAGCCTCTGGTTAAAGCAGAACAGGGAATTCAGACAGGAGAGTGTCTGGTTGGGTCTTGAAAATCAGAAGTTGCCTCCTGTAGTACTTGCAGTGACTTTTCCAGGACCAAACTGAGACTGCTGCTGCCCAGCCTGTGCTTTGCCATGTTGTGCTTTTTAACCCTCTCAAGGCAAAGGTGATATTTGCCTGAGTTGGAGGTGCCAGGGCAAGGCTGGGCTGGATCTCTGCCCCAGCAGGTGTGCCCTGTCTTTCTGCAGCCTTGTCGGGGTCAGGAGCTCTGAAGTGATGTTTGACCTGACCCCCTGTCCCTGCTGGCTGTCCTGTCCTCCTTGAGCACAGGAATGTTGGGGGCTGTGTTGGTGAAGGCTGTGAGCCCCTCTGTCTGTCCCTGAACCTCCTGTTGAGGTTGAAGGAAGGGGCATATTGACTTGAAGTTAGCAACCAGATGTTCCAACCAATTTACAGAAATTTTCTTCACTCTCAAGTAGATTCCCACCTTCCTCATCCCCCTATCCTCATCCCACTTTTGGTTTTTTACTTGCTGCAGTAGAGCTGAACTGATTTCACAATGTTTGCTAAATGGACCCAAACTTCAAGTTTTCCTAAGGACTTTGCACAGAAATTTGATGTTTCAGTTTATTACCTTACAGCTCATGCCGTGCTGGGAGCTTTCCTCACTTCCCCTTGCCAGCCTGAGCTCCGGCTGAGCTGTGCCTTGCCCCTGCCATCCCTGTGGGTTTGGGCAGTGTCCTGCACCCCTGGCTGCTCTGTCCCCTCCCTGCTGAGCTGCAGCTCCATCACCCCCTGCTCTTTACACAAGGTCCTGCCAGGACAGCCTCCACCCCTTCCATTCTTCCTGCAGGGCTCTCTGTCTGTCACAGGGCACAGGTGACACTGCCCATGGCATCTGGAATGCATCAAGAGCAAGTGCAAAGCTCTGGGGACAGAGGTGAAGGACACGGTTATGTAAAATGTGCTGTTAAACATTATGCTGTCAGCATAACAATTCCTTGATGTGTGTAAGAAAACCTGTGAACTCTAACAATTAGGCAGGAATTCCTGCAGGCTGAGGCAAACATGTATTTCCTTGGACGAAGCAGAATACTTCAATTACTTAATCCATTATTGTGCTGTCTGTGGGCCTTGGGTATGACTTCCACTGCAGTGTGCTGTGGGGAATTCGGCCGCCGCACAAGTTGCAAAAAGTTAAGGTTTTTTTCTGGATGTTTCTTAACATTTGTAGTTTGCCAAATAATTTTTTAATCTAACTTTTTATAAGGATGAAGACAGAAGTGTGTTGCAAGTAGTTCCAGATCGTTTGGACACTTGATATGTGTTATTAATCAAGCACTGCTATAATGGGCTTAAGAATGGACAGCTTACTCACAAAATTAGGGCACTTAACCTCCAAGGTCCGTTTTTCCCATCATTGAGACAGAAAGAAAACAGTCTGACTCATACCTGAAAGCATTCTGTAATCAGAACAAAGGATCTAACGTTTTTTGAGCTAAAAGCTGTCGTGTAGGTGTGTTAGAAAAATATGATGGGCTGCAGCATGGGATTTGCACACTCCAGCTATTGTGTGGCTGTTTGATTGGTATTTAAATTTTCCTGGAGACTGAAACTATCCAGTGTCACACGAGGTATCCAACACCTACAGCAAAAACGATGAAATGTTGAACTGTAAGTTGATTGTTACTCTTGTATAAGATACTCAAATTGCTGGATCCCTGCATTAGTGTGTGAATGCACTGTGCAGTACTTGTTGCTGAGGCCATGCAGAATATTTAGAAAGAGCTGGTGCTTGTGGCAGGGCTTGTTTTTGCTCTACTGATGTTCCTCCACCTGTGGCTTTCTTGCTGCAGCTCAGGCAAGGGCTCTGGAGTGCCCAAACTGCTGTTAGAGTTTGCAGTGAGGTCTCCCCTTAGCCTTTATTGCAGCTCAGCCAGCCCAGGTGTCTCAGCCTCTGTTCCCATGTCCTGGTACAGCTCCCAGGTGGTCGCTGCTGTCCTGGAGAGCCTGCACTGCTCCAGTGCTGCTGAGAGACTGTCAGAAATCCAGAGGATGAGACAGCAGTGAATCCTTTCAAATTCCCAAACCCCTGTGCTGTGCTGCACAGTGTGCTGGAGGTGGCCTTGGTGCTTCAGGGGACACTGCTGGTGCTCTGTGGCACAGTGAGACTCCAGCAGACTTTGCTGCAAAGCATCTCTGCTCCTGCAGTGCCCCACCTGGGGCTGGTGCATGGGCTTATTTCCTCTTAGATGGAGGGCTTTGAATGTTTTTCTTCTGTTGAACTAAATGAAATGAAATGTTCAGAGAGTGCTAGTCTTTCTAGAGCTCAATAGAAATAAAAATAAATTCTCGTGCTTCTTTGTAAAGTCAGGTGTGTAGAAGAAAAAAGAAACTCGAGTCTTGTAGAGATGAAATGCACTATTTTTAAAAAATAAAATTAAGTTACCTCAGCTGAATGTAATTTTGAAGTTTCTTTCAATACAAGTGATGTTCATACTTGCCCATGTGATTTGGAAACTAGTGGAATTTGTGTATTTTGTAAAATCCAGTCCCAGGAATTCATTTCCTGCATTGCAAAACTTAAGATGAAAATATGTTCAATCCGAAGATATGCAGATTGTGCTGCCAGAGGGCTTCAGGATAGCGTTATAATTGAGTAGTTTATCACAGTAACTTTGAAGTTCTTGGATTGAAGGCAAAAGAGAGAATTGCCAAGTGCTTTCTGTTGGGAATTTTGGTCATTTAAGGTTAAGAGGCTAGTGGCAGTTCATACCCATTAAAGAAAACGAGCTGCACCACAGAAACCCTGGAAAATGGTTAAAATAATAAAACAGATACTGGGTGTGTGAAGACTGCAAAGGGCAGCCAGAATCTGCTGTGTGGGTACACTGGCAAATGGGAGGGGATTTTTGTCCTTCCCTGGTTCTGTTTTTAGCATGTTCCCAAACTGAGAACTGAAGCACTCCTCAGGAGGGGAGGCTTCACCCAAGAGCTTTTTGCCTCCAGCCCTGCAGGTAGCTCTCCTAAAAATCAAGGTTTTCCTCGTGGCTCTGAGTTTCTGGAGTGCAAGAGGCAACCAGGTCCGTGGTTAAATAATGAATTACTGTGGGAAATGCAGGATTCTTGCAGCTCAGGTGCTGTGTCTGTGTGTGCTCACGGTTCCCTGGGGATGGGGAGCACAGAGCACAGAAACATTTCCAGGGAATGACTGAGCTGTCACTTGGGTTGATTTGGGCTGGCAAAGTCCTTCAGCAGTGCGGTGGCAAAGTAAAAACCTTGTTTCTCAGGAATGAGTGCTGCTTTAGTTATTTGGAGGAATTGGGCTAATGAAAAACATCCTTGGATCCAGGAATCTGGATTCATTCATTATCACTTGAATTTTAGCTCCCATATTTTCAACGTTGATTTACCATTTCAAATAAACCCTTTGGAATGTAATATAGATTAATCATAGCAAAGGATGTGTGCAGTCACTTCAAAACAGGTGTTCTTAAATTTCCTGGAAAATTATTTTTCTTCCCTTCTTCATGAGCTGTTGAAAGTTCTGTGAATTGTGTCCCAGGTGAGCTTTGTTTTGATGGGAATTCTGGATGGTCTGTTGAATCCTGACCTGTTTTTAGGGGGAACGAGAGAGACTTTTGTAAGTTCCTAAGTGCTCTGTTGTGTGTGATGTAGAAATTTTATGCATTCCTTCTTGGAAAAGAGCAAAAATTAAGAGAAATGCATCTTCCCTTGTAGGTTGAGGGGTGTTGGTTGAATCAAGATTCCTTTCAGAGCGTTGGGTTCTGGGCTGATGTTTTTGTCCCTACTGTGACACAAATGTGTGTAGCTTTGAACTGGTGTGGTAAGGGCTTAGAAAATGTAACAGGAACAGAAACTGAACTTTGTGTTTGAGGTTCTGCGACTAGAAATGAATATTTGCGTTACTTAGGAAGCAGCTGGACAGGAAAGAATCCTAGTGCTGTTTAACTTGGGTAAGAGCTGTTTTTTGAAGTATATGGCAGTTAATTTTTCCTTAAATACGGTTTCCCTACTGCTCTTATTGAGGTGAATTTTCTCTACTGCTCTTATTTAATTCTTTATTAATGTAGATGAAGAAGTACCTGAGGACTGCAATGAGGGCTGGTGATCCTTCTCTTTAGATAGCTCCTCCTTTTGCTTTCCATGAATTTTCACTTTATGTAATGTTATCTCAGGTTAAAGACAATATGAAAGACAATACTAATTAGACGATTAATAAATATTTTCCAAAATGCTGCACATCTAGAACTTGTGTTTGTCATTGAAATTCAAAATCAGCTACTGCCTTAAAATGACTGGGCATCAGAGATCTTCAGTTTTGTTGTTAGGAATGTCACTGTCCTTGCCAGATTGGCACCTGAGAGTTCTCCGAAACAGGAAAGTTTGTTGCTTTTGAGCACTTATTGATAATAAATGGCTTTAAACCAAATGCAGCAATTGTGTTTCTTTTCGAAAGGGAGCTAAATTTAAGGTGTGAAGTCTGGGAGTTCTTCAGATCAGAAAAAAAATTGTAATCTTTTTTTAAAGCGTGGAATAGAAGCTTGTATTAAAGCAAATATAGCATTTCCAGTGAGAACATCAGAGTGGGAGTACTTTGTGTGCCCATGAACTTGTACAGTGCTCATATATCAGAATTCAAAACTAAACCATTACAGAATTGGAGAGAGAGAAAGCTGATTTGTGTGTTTTAGTAAGACTTTTGAATCTGACTTCTGTGGGCCTAGAAAAGCATAACTGGGAAACCAAAGCTCTAAAATGGGCAGCTGATTATAAGACCCCAAATCTATAGTCTTGGACATGTTGAGGAATTAAGTTAGGGATTGACCTGGATATGTTTATGATTCACAACTGTGACAAGGGCCCAAACTTGATTATCCAGGTTATCTTAGATATTATAATATAGAGAGGCTTCAGATGGTAGCAGAATAACCTCTGACTATAATAGGAACTTGTTACTAGTAGCATTGCTTTGAATTTTCGCATCTTTTTGTATAAAAGGGTTTGAATGTTATATGAGGTCTTTTATTTATGCTGAATAATATAGGTATTTTATTTTTATTGAATTATATATATTATATATGTGATATTTATACTGAATAGTTCAGTCACTACTGAATTATTGAGCTGAAGATTGTGCAAGACTTCAGCATCTGATGGCTGTTGTTATTGGCTCTTCTGCTGGAGCTGTGCTGCTCATTGTGGGGGTGTCAGACTCCATCCTGACCTCGGAGTCAGCGAGGAGAGGCTCAGAGCTGCCCAGGCTGTGTTTGCCAAGGCTGCCGAGCCTGCAAGGCTGAAGCACAGAGTGTGAAGGGACAAGTGGATTTATTTCTCGAGTCATAAACTTGGTCCAGTCCAAGGAGGAGGGTGGGGGCTGAGAACAGTGTCCGGATGTTTTGGAAGAGTTGAGTGGCTGAAGAGGATAATTATTAGCTGAAATGGAAGTGATGTAGCAGAGGAAATCTGTGTGCACTCCTGGCATGCTCCAGGGAATGTTGGTGCTTTGAAACATTGAAAAGTCTGTCTTAAATTCGCTTGATTGTCTTTAGAGAAGAATGAAAGATGAAGCAATTCAGAGGAATTATTGCAATGAAGCAGGATTTGCTCCAGTTGCTCCAAGCATCCCTGTTTGTAATAAGTGTGTACATTGTGTGACTCAGCCTTCAGCATCTACAAAATATGTGTTGAATTAAATTGTTATTAGAACATAGCAGGACATGTTTATGAGAAAAGCTCCCTTAATAGCTCATCTGAACTCACTTTCATGATGTCTTGTATCATTCTAGTCCAATTCGTGTTTCTATTCTCACTGAAATCATTCCTTCCATGTCTGTTTTCTTAAAGATACCACTGTAGCTGCATTGTCCTTAGCATGCTTTAGCTTACAAATTATCCTAAAAAAATTAATAAATTGACAAGAGAGACCTAAAGCCAAGAGCCTTACCAAAGCTGGTATAGATGTAATTTCTGATTTCTTTTTAATGGAGCGATAATCAACTTTGCTACTGATGCTCCAGAAGAGACCTCTATTCCTTAATGGAGTTTTCTTAGATGTTTTTAATTGACGAGACAATCTTATTTGAATGTGAAACCACCCAGAGTAGCAGCTGGTCCTGTGGGTGAGATAGATGTGTTGAGCAGGATTCAAGATCTGCTTGGCCTCACACACTGCCCAAAATGCAGGAATGCTGCACAATGAGAATATTATGTAGAATTATTTCATCTGGATTTAGATACATGTTGTAGTTGAATATAAATTAAATTTACCTTTATGGTATTATTTTCCTCACATCTTAGACCTAGATGATTCCGTTTCCAAGAAATCTCTTTGGTTCCAAGAGCACTTTTGAACACTGATGTGTTTGAAATCCAACCAAGATTGCATGTTAAGGTTTAGCTCTTTGTAGTTGAAACCCACTAGTGAGCCCATAATCAGCTGCCAAACTTTATAAAGGAAACATAAAATATTATGCTGCCCACAAATACCAGCTGTAAACCACTAATGTCTGTGTTAGATCAGTAACTTCAGTCACAAAGTTTAATTGACTAATGGGGTAACCTGTGGCAATCTCCTGCTTTGCAGCACTGTTAGACCTACTGTGAACGGGAGGAGGAAATTTTACGTAGTTCATCACAGTTTCAGTCTGTTTTTCTTCAAATGGCAGATAAGCCTTGAGGCAGAGCCTGCTGGAAAAGGCAAATGTTCAGAAGGTAAACACTGTTTTTTAAAACAGACAGAGGCTGCAGTTATGGTTTGAGGAAAGTGAACTTCGTGAAGAATGTTTCTCTTAAGGTTGGAGCATTGTGCAAGCAATTCAAATAACACAAATGGAAACCTTTCACTTAGACACTAAACTTTGTAAGTGATTAATAGAATGATTGATATTGTGTATACAGGATACGCTGTTCCAATCTGCAGGAGCAGAGGAAAAAGCAATCTCAAGATATGTGTCGATCAGGGAATGTTAAATCTTCCAGAGCAGAGAGCTGCAGCTTTCCCCAGGGGAGGAATGTTGAGTGTTCCTGGAGCTAAAAGCAGAGGGGAGCTGTGCTGCTGTGTGGGGCTGTGGTCTGGGGCTGGGTGGGGTGGGGAGGTTGATGTGTGCATGCAGCCATGGAGGTTCAATTCTCTTGTCCAGGCCAAGTAAAGCTGTGCTGGGATGAAGTCTTACCAAAATACACAGACCTGGGGCCGTGGACACCGTGTTGCTCCATGTCCCTTGGCTGCTCCTCTCTGCCTTGGGGAATTCCAGCCAGCTTAGTGCTGTGTTTTCCTAGAGCTTCTCCGAGATAAAGGGGAAATTAGTGATGGAATGCCATGAGAAGCAGATGGGGAGCAACAGGCAAGTCAAACATGAGCTATTTACGCGTTGCTTACTCTAGACGTAATTCTTTCCAATGTTTCTTGCAATCAGCTCACTGGCACACCACTGAGTAGTTAATGATGCACCAGGGTAGAAGAACTGAACTGAGAATAGAAGAGGAAATTAGGCTGGAAAATCTGAAAAATGTAGGCAGTGATTCAGAGGTATTCTTGGGGAAAAGCATGAGTCAATGGACAGGATAAAGACAAATGTAAGGGAATAACTGGTGCAGGCAATGGACGTGCCCTGTAGAGGCTTTGTGGGTTCTTTTCTTCAGTGGACCTTTTAAAATATAGCTGATATAAGTCAAGTGGGGATACTGGCTGTCTTGTTCATATAGCTGAAACATGGGGACTTTTTTCTCCTCATTTCCTTCTCTTTATCCTTACTTTCCATCTGTGCTCCCCTGACAGGAGAATGTTTCTTATATTATATAAATGTCTCGTGCTAAGATGCATGAACTAACTCTTCCAGTTTGTAAAATCTGTTTATAATCCATTTTATGACTTCAGGATTTTATTAGAATTATTTTGATGTCTGTCAATAACCATTAGAAGTGGATTCCAATATTTTTAAATCCTTATTCTGTGCTCTAGTGCATCACACACTGCTTCAATCTGGTTAAGGTCTTGCTTGAATCTTAGACTCATTGAAAGATTGATGTCAAATGTTTGAAAAAATTATGCCAAAAATATTATACATTCTGTGTCTCCATGCCTTATTTTTGAGGCCATGAAGAGCAGAAAGCAAGACCAGCTGTTTGTCTTGTCGCTGTTGGATAGCACTGGGCCAGAGAGAACAGTGTGGAGAGGATTAAAACCCATGAAATATCGAAGGCCCAACACCAGGATGTGCTCAGCTGGCAGAACTTTGGGGTGCTTAGCAAATGCAGGTCTAGAGGGGAGAAAATGGCAAGCCAGGTCCTGTGGCACCAGGAAATATTCCACCTGGGCAGGACCACCCTTAGGAGTCACTGTCCTCCCTTCAGGCTCTGTGTGGCCAAAGTTTCTGCAGCAGGTTGGACTCACTTGGGTTTAGAATATCAATTTTGGGGTTCAGTACTCTTGTTTCAGCTGTTCTGTACCAATTGGGGCTTGGATGTATAGAGCCTCTTACAGAATTGGAGTCCTTGAGGGAGAAAGAAGCATATAGTGAGCACTGATACTGGAAATAAAAATGGGAGAAACTTCATCTATGACAACAACATAGAGGAGGAAAATGCACCAGGATCAAGGACTTGCTTTTTGAGTTTTTAATGGAAATGTTTGTTTGTATGGTTTGAGCAGCTGCTGGATGCTCCAGTGATGCAGATACTTTCTGCTGATGGAGTTTTGGGTGTCAGTTACTGTGTCTGAATTCTGCTTTCTTTCTCCTCTGCAGGGATCTAGAAAAAAACAACATCACAAGAATCACCAAGACAGACTTCACGGGGCTGAAGAATCTTCGTGTCTTGTGAGTATAACACAAACCTTGTCTGTTTTTTACAGCTGTTTTAGGGTGCTACTGCTTAGAATGTCCATAATTCCAGAAATCAAATGCTTCTGATTTTGTCACATTATTCAGTTGGTGGTATTCTTCTAAATCAGGCAACTGAAGCAGTTTGTCATGTGAAACAATGAATTTTAGTTCTACCCTGAAGTGACTAGTTTCAGAGCTATTTAATTTTTTCTTCTTACCTTTGAAAGTCCTGTGGTAAAGATTTCAGTATGCTTTACAATCACTTATGCATAAATCAATGGGATGGAAACACCAGCAAATAGGACTTTCAGATTTTGGCCACTTTAAGGAATAGTCCCATTCATAGCATTTTACGTAAGATTGCGCAGAAGTTGATCAGGAATACGTGCAGAGGTCATACACAAGGAAGCCTGTGAATTCTTTTAGTCTAGTAAGCAGTCATAAATACAAAGATTTCAGGTGGTGCTGTCTCACAATCTCAGAGTATCTGTCAAGAGCTTACCCATACCTCTAAATAGAACATCAGTCTACAGACTTTGTCATTCCTGGTTTCCTATTTTCTCTGCATGAACCTCAAGCCGCACGACTAACTTAGGGATGACAATTTTCCTCTGAGTATCTTCTAAAACAAGCCCTTAAAGCTGCAACTGTTACAGTTATTTAGTGATAATTAAAGTAATTATTTAAGTCCTGCTAAGGAAAAAGCAAGTGTTTTCTCCTGCTACCTTAACACTTGTGAACAAGTTGTCATATGCTAAGGAAACACTTCAAATCTATGGGAAGACTTTTTGTTCCTGTGGTGTTTCTCTCATCTCTAGCAGAGGAGTTGTTTAGATTTCCTTGGCTCCCATCCCAACTGTCAATACCATTTTGAGAATCTATTAAAATACATGTTCTATACTATATTAATGTCAGCAGTTGTTTCAGTTTGGTTGGGTTTTTATAGTGTCAGACATTGTCTAATGCTGCTGCAGTCTTTTCTGTCTTTAAGAATAAGCAAAATGTACAATTGCCATCTTTATGTGGAGCTTTTGTCCCATGTCCATTCTAGCTTTATGTAACTCGTTTGTTTAGACTTTGAGTAGTGTGGTGTTGGCCACAGAAGTCATTGGAATAAAACATCCTTCAGACTTTTCTTAATTTTTCTTTGGTTTCTCTTATGGTCTCTTCATAATTCTATTACTAACCCCCTATTTTTCCTCTTTTCCTCCCTGCCCTGTTTGCTGGGGATATGGTGAGAAGACAGAAATCTGCAGCCTGTCCCAGTGCTCCTAGAAAGAGAGCCCAGTCCTGTTTGCACACATCACAATGAGAATTAGAAACAGATGATCTGGAAGTTGTAGAACTGTACAGCAGGAAAAAACCTTCCTGTCTCAAACAAACACCACGTGTGCAAAGTGCTCCTTCATGCACTTTTCCTTTCATCCCTTACAGCTCCATCGTTTTTCCTTTTCCTCACACAGTATTTGCGCCCTGTCCTTTAAGCACCATGACTCTGTAATCCACATGCTCGAGCTTTTTAGTTTTATATTTTCATCTGCTTGGTTTTGCCTGTGGAATGCTCTGTTGCTGTGTGTGCTCTCAGCTCCTGTGGAGCTGAGCAGCTCTGAGCATCCTCCGAGTTTGGAGGGCACAGGGGTGGCTGATGGCAGCAGGCAGGAACTGAGCTTTTCCCTGCTCTGCACTGAGCCCAGACCCACTGTGTGCTGAGTTCTGCTCTCTGTGTTTTATCTGAAGCCACACAGAGTGTTCAGAGCTCTTCAGCTGCTGCGTCTGAGTGCTTTTACAGACGCAGGAGTGGGGATGTGCTGGGGGCAGAGCTGACAGAGGGAAAAGGTCACCTCAGGTGGAGCTGTTGGTGTCTCTGTTCCTTGGCTTCTGCTTCACCTCTCCGGAGCGTTTCTGCTGGGTGAGCGACAGTCATCTCTGCACTCTGTAAATCAGAGAGAAGTCAGTCTCCTGTGCTTGGAACTAGCCCAGCCTCGGTGTCAGGAGAGGAGGAGAGCAGGGTCAGACACGGTGGGGAGCTGGGACCTGTCCCGTGTGTTTCTGCACCCTGTGGCACTGTGCAGTTGTGTCACACAGCCATTCCTGGGGGGATGCAACCCCTTTGGATCACTGGCAGAGCATTTGCTCCAGAGCAAGCCTGAAATCTGTGCAGAACAGTCTGGACCAAAAAAAAAAGCATTGCCATTGAGTGGGTTCCTGTTAGGGGCTGTAGAAGTCACTTATCTCAATTATGTTACAGAAATATCCTAGAAATATTTGGAATGTACCACCGATGTTACAGCCACCAGACCAACCTTTCTGAGCAAACGTGGTTGTGGTTACAGAAGTGTAGGAACAAAAATATTTACCAAATGTGGGGGTCAGGAGGCAAATTTGGAATACATTTCTTCCTAGTGACCAAGAGGAACAGTATTGCTCTGTACAGATTTTTTTAATAATCTTTAATTATAACTGTTATTGATGCTTAGGTGAAAAGCATTTTGATAGTACGTGAAGAAAAGTGGGGATGCTCTTATATTGTGTTAAAATTAACTGGTATTTCTGGAATTGCAGACACTTGGAAGAAAATCAGATCAGTGTAATAGAACGTGGAGCTTTTCAGGATCTGAAACAACTTGAACGGCTGTAAGTATCTCTATTTATACCTAGGGAAAAGCTACACATTTTCAACCTCACTGTTTATGGTCGTCCACAATATAGAATGAGAATAAAATTAACTTTCTTTAGGAAAGAGAGAGAGAGGAGTACCTGCCCAAATTAAAGCTTGCTCTTAAACACAGCTGAATTTATGTTACATGATAGCTAATACTTGAAATAAAATGTAGAGTAGCTGCCAAGAAAATAGAACTGGCAGTGAAAACAGAGTCTCAATAACATTATCAAAAGGACATTATCTGGGCAAGTCTTAAAGTTGATATGTGGGTAAAAAGAGTTTTTTGTAATAATTTCATATTATTGTATGGTTTTGTATTTTATATGTCTATACTGATGGAAATTGCAATTGTCTCCTTTGAGAACCACCATATTTCTAAAACTGCCTTTATACTTAGTTTTCTGTTTAGCTTCATTTCCTCTAAAGTCACATAATGCCAGTGATAGCAGTGGATTCCAGAGTATCATGGAAGGCTTAGTGGAGGACAGATGGTAGATTTCCCCTGTTTTTCATAGAAATTGAGTTAATTTATTTTCTTTTTTGGAGAAGGTGAATATAAGATGTCTCTTAATCTGGAATCGCTTTATAGAAAACTCCTGGCCCTGCAGGAGTGTAAACTTATATATCAAAAAGGACAAAATGAATTCTACTTCCAGTTGCTGCTCTGAGCTGGGTGTGTTCCTTGGCATTATCATTAGTTCTGTCTGCTTATGGTGGGAGCAGAACAAAATCTCTGTAAAACTGAAATACCTTGGGGAATTATTCTTTGTTAGAGGTAGGTGACTAGAACAATATCACAAGCTGGTTTGGAATGCAGGGTTTTTATGCTTGATTGGTAACTGTTATCTGCAAGACATTTCTTGTACGACTTGTTATTTTCCCATTGATATTCTCTAAAGCAGCTTTCAAGAGTTAAGTGCCCACTAGCAATTGTTCAGGAGAAGTCTGGAGTATTGAGCTAATGCTGTACTAAAGCTGTTTCAGATGATCTCAGAATTAGATTTGCATTTGAGTTGCTTAATGAGTGCACCGAACATTTCAAATTAATTTGCTCAGTGCTTTTGTCATGAATCAGAAAGCTCCATCTATGGCATTAAGGGAGATGAGTTTTAAATTCTGACTGTAACAGATTTTCACCTATATTCAATTAGGAAGTACTTTCAGGTGCTGAGTTTTGCCATAGCTGATTTATTTAAGCAAAAAAAAACCAACCAACAACTTAATTTTCTAAAATTAAACATAGCTGTACACCGTAGAAAACAGTTTTTTCGCAATATAGCTCGTCTTGAAGAGTCAGTATCCTAACTACCAAGTCCTAGTTTTAAGCTCATTTTATATATATATGCATATATATATATAAAAATCTTTCTCATACCTATATTTAGATAAAAATTCATACAGTTAAATTCTGAAAGAATTTTGAAAAAATTCCAGGAGAAGGGCTGGCTATTGGTAGCCAGAAACAAAAACTCAAGTGTCATCTGTGTGTTGTGTTTCTGTAGAGCCTTCTCTGCCAGCAAATGAAACCAATCTATATTGTGAGAGCAGAAGTCAGGAAATTCGATACCTTTAATAGTGTCTCTTTAAGTCTGTGATGTTTGAAAGTCTCTACTTTTTTTTTTTCCCTGTACGAACTCTTAACTTGGCCTGTTAACCATACTGCATCTCTGCTTCTCTTTTAGGATTGCCTGTCATTAAAATATTTCCTAAATTAATGTAGTATGAAAGGGAGGCCTGGAAACTTGCAACTTTTTGGTATTTTAGCTTAAATCATTTTTAGGACAAAACTATAAATCTGGCTTTTTTGCTATGAGTCAGTAGGCTTTGGAGGATGGACTGTGGAAAGTTTGGCGTGACTTATAAAGGCTAAATTGCAACATTTTAGGTAATATTAAAGCTATTTTATTAAGTATTGTCAAACGTTGCAAAATGTTAATGAAGAAAGTATGTTGGTTGCATTAAAAAAATCTGGCTTTTTTCCATTTAATTTCTTTCAAATAACAAATAAAAATCACTTATATTGCTTCGATTTTTGGAATAATGCTCTTTTTTGATCCATTGAAGTGGATGCAAAAGTAATCATTAACTTATTTTTAAACAAAGCAGCTGCATTCGGTCAGACTTTAAAGAACAGGAGTAATTTCGATTCCTGGCAAAATACCACATAGAAAGGTTTCTCATTCAAAGTAACAGGGGAAGTGTGTTGTTCCACTCCTTTGCTCATGGTAAACATTCAAAAGGCTTAAGCTCAGGTGAATATTGTAGCTTATTTTATTTTCAGTTGTCTGGATGTTGAAGCACTTCCATTATTATTATCTGAGTGAATTAGCAGAATTTTGTTTGATATGTCCTGCTTATCTAAGTAAACTTCAAATAAAATGTCTTCAGAGCTGATAGCCACTGCTGCCAAATACACCATGGGGATGGCCCTTCAGTTATTTGGATTTTACTCTGATATTTTTTTTTTTTTGTGAGGCATTAATGCTCCCAGTGCCAATAGAGGAGGATATTGTCAGAATTCTATATTGACTCAATAAAGTTTGGCTGTATCAGTTGAAGAAAGCACATCACGCAAGGTATCTTAAAATGACAGCACAGAGCTGAGAAAAGAAGTGTTGTGGAAGGCAGAAGCCACTTCTTATTTTGGCATGTTTGTAGTCAACATTTGAAAAATACAGGAATCTAAACCATTGTATCTTAGCAAAATTCAGTGTTTTCAGTGTAAGTTGTTCTGCTGAATGCTGAGATCCAGAACTCTGAGAATGACCAGTGGTACTCCCCATGGCGGAAAAGCCAAAATGTTGCCAGTGCTTTGATTGCAGCAACTTTGTATAGTTTTGTTTCAGCACATACAGATTAGTGGTGAGGCAGCTGACCCCTATTTTGGATTTTAGCATTCCACTTTTATGCTTTACTATTTACCAAGCTTGATTTTTAAGATAAAATGATTATGAAATTTCCCATGCCAAGAGGATCAAGAGACAAGAGGCGAATTGGTGGGCCTAGAAGATGAACTAACATTTCTCCCAGAGCCAGATGTATGTCACACTTTTATGTGAAAAATGAGGCAGGATATAAGACACCAACAGATCCTGAGTTTTCCACAGCCAACTGCCAGAAATTGTCACGTAGCTCTATAATCTTCAAAAGACTGGACTTTGGCTGATGGCTGGTTCTTTCTACTCAAATTAGTGTCTTTAGCAAGCATAAAAGATTTCAACATCTGAAAACACTAAAGCTGTGTTTTTGTTGTTTAGGGGAGGGGGGGGGATGTATAGGCATGGCCAAATCAAATCTTCTCAAAATTGAGAAAAATAATTAGCGCTAAGAAAATAACAAAAAGCTAGAATCCAGATTTTAACCCTAGCATATACATGTATGGTTTTGGTTTTGTATGTGTGAAGACAGAGGTCAAATGGGAATTTTTGGACTTCTAACAGCAGAGGTGCTACTGTGCATTGAGTCTTTCTAAGCAGCTGCCCAAATCCTTGATTAAGGTATTAAAGTATATTTATTTGGCACAGTGTACTGTAAAATTGCTGTTAGTGACCAACGATGCTAAGGAAAAGAATAAACTGTTACGTGGTGCTTCGCAATCTGGATTTCATAAATGGAGATCGAACAGGCTTTAAATAAATAATGCAATACAAAAGCATCTTCCATAATCACCGTGCTGAGTGAGAGATGGGTGAGTGCTTCAGAGGAGCTGGAGAGGAATGAGAGTGTTGGGCAGTTCTGGGCTGCTCTGAGCAAGAGCCAGTCTTTGGCACCACGGCCCAATCCGCGGTGTTCACACGAGGTTTGCAGTTGGGATGTTGTTGCTGGAGCTGCACACAGTGCACACTTCAGAAGCCACGTGGGTCTATAAAGATGTCAGACACTTTGAATGTAACCTTCCAGAAAAAGCCTCAGTGTTTCCTGTCCCATTTTCCTGTGATCTGGTGGGTAGCACATCTGACTGGAAATCCGTGCTCATAAAACACTTATCTGGAAATGCAGGAGAACCAAGACATGCTAGAATTTATTTAGAGCTGTGACTGGGTATTTAATCAATTTATCAATTGCCTATTTCCCTCTTCCTGCTCCAGCTGCCCCGGGTGAGTTGGTGTAGTGCCAGGTTTGCTGCCAGGCTGCCCGGGGGCTGCTGGAGGTGTCTCTGCACTTTGGGCTGATGGATTTCTCTGCATCCCCACCAAAGACAGCAGCATCCCCCTGACTCCTGGGCAGCTGGGTGGAGGATATATCAAAACCTGATCTACACTTTTCCTGCTGAGCAATTTGCTGCTGCAGCACCCCACCTTCGTTAGGGAAAAACAAACGTGTGGTGTCTAACTCCAGGTCACAGTCTGGGTGTCAGTGGTGCCATCTTTTGTAAATGGGGGAAAACAGTTCCTGTCAAGAGACCATTTGTAAACTTAACCACTCTTTGTGGGAGCTGGCAAAGAATAAACAGAACTGAAATTTGGTTTGTGATGCTTGGAGGGGTGTGTTTGGTCTTGGAGGATGGATTAGTGCTTAGTTCTTGTGCTGCCTGCATCTGTGGGCTAAGCAACGTGAAGCTTTTGTTGACCCGGCTGGTGTCTACAAGTTTAAATAATGTTTAATTAATATTGTTAATGATTTTTGTCCCATGTCTTCTGAGAAATTATTCCAGTCATAAAAAAAGCCAGGAATCCTGTAACCAATATCTGACAAACAGTCTCTCTTACCTTGCATTTTCAAGAAAATTTAGCATTGCTTTTCAAATGAGTGTCTGTGTGAGTGTTTACATTGTGAGAAGTGCAACATGACGAGCCAGAATGTTTTGGGTGGGAGGATCTGACAGGGTGTTATTGGTTTTATTCCTGGATGCTGATGGGACAGTCATGGAGAGTGGAGCACTTGGTGCTGCAGAATTTTTTGAGTATTATTTGAGTCACTTCCATTCCTTTTTATTCTCCAGTCTGGGGTTTATCCAAGGCTTCCCTTTCAGACAGTGTCTCTGAAAAATGCATGGCAAAGTTCTGAATTTATTTGGAGGGACTAATTTTTTTTAACCTGCACAGGTACAGTCTGACTACTTTGTTCAAGAATTGTGTTGTTTTGAAGCGTGGGTTTGCATTTTCCGGGGGCTGCAGTGCAGTTTTTACTGCTTCAGGGTGGACCACGTTGTCATCACTACTTCATCTGCTGAGTTTTCTGACCCTGAGAGCAGCAGAGTAGCAGCAACACCCTCAGGTAGCAATTTCCCATGTTCACAAATTCCTTCCTCATGTTTTTTGAGAGATCCACAGTTCCTGCTGCTGGCTCAGGAGCAGAGTGTGGAGGGAAGGCTCCAGCTCCTCTCAGTTGTACCCTGGGGGATATTCACTTTCCCTTCCCACAGAGTGCACAGATCACGCTCGCCACAGTCATCTCCACCGAGGGCTGATAAATGCTCCAGCCCCCGATCCAGCTGAGAAATGCGGGTGGGAAAGGTGGGAAGCTGGTAGAGCTGTGGAGGAGGAGGAGGACAGATCCTTGCCCTGGGCTCTGAGTCAGTCCCAGAGAGGGAGAGGTTCTGACTGTCGCCTGTTGGAAGAGACAGAACTGCTTATCATCTTTTCCAAACCTCCTTCTGCCCCTGCTGACCTAATAACCACTGCTTCTGTGTCAGGGGAATGCTGTCCTCTTCACGGGCAGGGCTGAGATGCTGTGGCAATGCTTTCTCATGCCTGGAGCAGAGGTATTTAAAGGGCTTCCAGCTGCCCCTCACCCCTGCAGGAGCTCACTCTGGGTCTCTGCTTTGGAAGAGACCTGTCAAGCCGTCAGTAAGGAATTCCTGTTTCCTATAAGGCTTGCTTAACAAAACCCAGGCAAAATCAGTAGCTGCCCCGAGGAATGTGAATTACAGCAAGAAGATGAAATAATAAATACAAGTTTTATTCATGAGATATGATGGAAACTGCCATGTATGATGCATATGGTGGATTGCTGAGCTGTGTGGTCGATACTTCTCATTTAGAATCCCACAGGACAAAACCAGGAATAAGGACAGAGCAGCTTTTAGTGTATCTGTATGGGTGGGGGAGTGTGTGTGCCTACAAATAAAAGGATAAAGTAGTAAAACAGATATTGACAGGTGGAGTGTGAATAGTGCACTTCAGGCAATTATTGGGGAGGAATGCAAGCACCACATTGTACTGAGTCTCATCTTGGCTCAAGCTGACAGCTCACCTCTGTTAATTCTTGGAAGGAAGAAGGAGGCTCATTAATGTTGTATTGCTTTTGAATTCAGCATTGTGTGCTGCTCGTGGCTCAAACAGGCAAAATAAAAGTTCCCAAGATACGGCTCACATGCTTCACTTATCTGTCAATGCTGTGCCCTGAACGATTTCACTGAGATGTATTTTTCTTACACTACTCAACTGCCAGTAATTTAGGGAAATTTAGTCCTTTGTGTGAGTGATGTATCAGATATGGTCAGGAATGATTATTTTTCTTTTTTCTTTAAAAGAGCTCTCTTGTTGCTGTTCCCACAATTCAGATATCCAATCAATATAAAACTGGGAGAGGAGGGGAATTTGCAGCTCTTGGTCCCAAAAGTCATTCTTTCTGGAAAGAAATGTTGCAAGATGTCCAGCACATACATTTCCATATAGAGTCAAGATTCTCACTGCAGTTAGGGATGGGAGAAGATACTCAAGTAAGGCCTATCTCCTGCAGATAGCCAGTTCACATAGTAAATAACATATTCTTTTATTATGTTCTTCAGAAAAAATGTTCCTTTTTTTTGGTCATAGTACAATGGAATACAATACAACAGTACAATGGCCATAGTATCCAGGAATGATAAATCCTTTTCCACATGAACTGTGCACATCCCCAAATGAAGCATACCTAAAGCTTTAAGAATATCTTAACGTTTTCATAGTCCAAAATACCTTCATTTCCCTTTGAATTTTGTTGATTTCGTATCCGTAGGCACCAGTTCAGTCAGGAACTATTTGTAGCAATTCCTTGAATTTTCTTCAAAACATGTACCATAGGGCTGAGGTCACTGTAACCTTGAAACTAAAGAATCCATGTTATTTTTCAGAAAAGCAAAGTAAAAAAGGGCTTTTAAAAAAACTGAAATTCTAATAATATGTATTCTTTTCATGGTTAGAACTTAATATTGTGTAATATAAATGTGCAACATAAGAACCAAGCTGTTTATATACACATAGAGACACTTCTGTAATGTCTATGCCTCAGTATCTGAAGATTAATTAGTGTTTACCTTCTCCTGTCAATAGGGGCTTGCAGGTAGAACTTGTTTATTTTTCTGAGAGACACAGTGGTTCAAGTGTAAGTATAGATCGCTGGTGGAGTAAGACTGTGGTGAAACAAAAAAAAAAAAGGGCATGAAACAGCTTCTAGACGCAAAACCTGGGTCATTTTGAGATGTGCTTGGTCGGTGTTTCGCTTATGCAGAAAGTCCCTCTCCTGTTCAGTGTCTTAATAAAGCTGTCTGTGGTTCTATTCTGAGTATTTCAGTAGTTTAAACCACATTGTGAAAAGGTCAGTTAATTTTTAGAAGCATCACTGGGAACATGACTTACAGAAGCATACGAAAAAGCTTTAATGTGAAAAAAATATATTTGGGGCTTTTTTCGGAGGCAGACTTTGTCATTCTGTGGGCGCAGGGTACTTGGGAAGGAGCAGTGCTCCCTGTGTCATGTGCTCTGATCCGGGTGTTACGTCCAAGGAGAGGCGTCTGTGGCTTGCATCTTGATATTGGGGTTTTTCTTCTGATATTAAAGCTGATAATTTTAGTTTTTATTGAAATTAGTCAAGCATTATTGCAAACATTGAAACATGTGCACAGATGAGCTGTTGGGATGTGAGTATAGGTTCTGTGCTTGGAAATAGTTGATATTTCTTATGATCATTTCAGAAAAACCAAAAAATTGCCTTGTCCTTTTCCTGTGACCCTGTTGAAATTATGGCAAGCCATCGATTTACCAAAAAGTTCTGCATTTGCTGCACCTGATGTTTCAGGAATGAAAAAGTAGGCACAGATGAAAGGAGGAAATGAATCCCCAGCCAGGCTGGCACAACGTGCCCCATGTGTGTCAGCGTAGGTTTGATAATGTGTGCTCCTACACACCAGACCCTTTCATTGGCATTGTGCTTGATGGGAGGGGCACAGACAGTTAAATCGTAGAAATTTCATCCTTCTGCTATTGATGAGTACCTTATAGGAGGTAAGTCTTGTCCATGAGTTCTGGAGATAAAATGGAAAGAAGAGGTAAAAAAAGGAACAAGAGCACAAGTGCACCTTGCTCAGCTGATGGTTTGTGAGTCCCTGCTCCACCTGCTGCCCTGGGTTTCCACTGGACCATCTTTATTTAGGAAAAAAAAAAATTAAACTTGTATTTAGTTATAAATTAGTTCAAAGATGAATCCCTCCCACTCTTTCTCATCCAAGAACTGTGTTTCTGTGTTTATGGGACTCTGGTTGAAATAAATTTTAAAATTGTATGGTAGCTGTCACTTTCTTACCCTTTGGGGACTATTCAGTGAATGAAATACTTGTAAGAAGCCACTTACTCTTTGAAGATGGGTAGAGGTGATATTTTCTAATTGGGTATGTGCATTTTGGAAAATGATAGTTCCTAATTACTGTGTTTATGTACTGTGGGCTCCTAGAGGGCACTAATGCCCTCCAATTTCATGGCTTGCTCTGTCTGTCTGTAGCACATAATTATGGAATTATACATTACTCAGCCATTGCTGGACAGCCAAGCTCTTGCTTATTGCTGGTCCAAGAGTGAACCTTTTACTTCTTTTGCAAACATTCTAAAAAAAATAAGAAATTTAAAAAATTGGCCCCTCTTTTCCAAGGGAAGCCATTAGCAGCTCTGTCAATAGGCCAGCACAGGAGGAGTCCAAACACAGGAAAAGTGCAGCAGAGGCCGAGGGCAGCAGCAAAAAGCAGCACTGCAATGCTTCAGTGAGAGGGTTTGGTTTGCATTAGTGCTCCTGACCAGGGCCACCAAACAAAGAGGTTTATTTTAACAACATGAAAATAAACCGACCTGATTTCATCAAAAACGTTTTTGTAATAGGTCACTGACCCACAAGAACTCATGGAAAAACAAATTTGGGTCTCATTTATGTGGACAAGAGGTTCTGTAACCACAGGATTCTTGAGCTTCTGGAAGCGGTGGTTACAAAGCAAGTGGAATAAAGACACTTCCACTGCAGTGGAGCCATAATTCAGCTTGAATAGCGGATCAGCACTGGACATTACATCAGAGCTTTTAAACATTATTCTTTTCTGTGGCTTGTTTGTTTGATTTTAGCAGGATTTTTTTATACTTGATGAAGATTTATGAGGGTATTTGCTTAAGCAAAACACTTCAGGATTTAACAGTCATTTCTTCCAGATCTGTAGGAAATGCTTAAGTGTCTGTGTTACTGTTGGGTAAGAACTGCTGCATCAGTGGTCTGGAATTATTTGGGTGAACTTTATTTAGCTTAAGTAATTTCATCAAAAGGGTTTTGCTTCTTTGAGCTTCCTCATATTAGAAGGATTATGCTGCTTGCCATCCCAGAAATACCAGAAGTGCTGGCTGAATTTCATGCTGTCAAGCACAGCAATCCTTAAATAATCCTGCTCCTGAGTGAAACGATGATGAGTTCAAAGTACTTAACCTCCTTTTGTTTTTGGAGAATGTATGAATGTGTAGGTCTTGAAGCCTCTCTGTCATTGATCAGATCAGGACAGTCTTGACTTTGCTTTTCCTCTGGCTCAGCTCAGTTTTTGCTGTGTCTGTTGAACTGGAGCTCCCCTGGAGCTGCACCTTCCCTCACATGGGACAGAACAAACCCCTTCATGTTGGTTTAGAGTTAACTTCGTGTTGGTGTGATCTCCTCAGTTCCTTGGAGATAATCTCTGCTCTAGATCTTTCGGCTTGTGTCAAGGCGTTCCACCTTGAGTGTCCCAAAGTAAGAGAGGGTTTTAGGGTTCATGCAGAAGTTGTGGACATTCCATGTGTATTTTTATATTTGGTAACTGAGTGGGATAAATGTCCTGTGGTACATTAGGAATTCAAGAGAGAAATGGGAACTGCTGGGTCCTGAAACACTTCAGAACAGCTGAACCCTGCATTTGAAAGGCTTCTGGGAAAGTGGAAATGGATCAGAGCAATTATCACAGAAATTGGGTGATCTGAGCTTTTAGACAAGATGGATTTTGTGGCTGCTTACCCTGGTGGCTTCCTCAGGAGATGATGGATGTCCTTTGGCTGGGCTGTGATGGGTGATTCCCTCTGCTGACAGAGCAGTCCAGAGCTGCTTTTTGGGTGCCAAATTGGACTCAAGTGTGCTCTTTGTGCCACCTCGTTATTTCCTCATGGTCCATTGGCTTTGGAGGACGGAGCCTTTTTCAAGCACCCAGTTTGGTTTCAGGCAGGAGAAGATCCTGCAAGTGTTCCTTTTTCCCTGGTTCTGCTTGGCACTGCTCCCTGGGAGAAGGAGCACCACAGCGCCCCGAGCATTCCTTACTATATATGGATGGTGTGGGGAGCAGGGCTGGGATTGCCTTATTCAAACAGATCTAACACGATCAGGGTTCTGTTTCTTCTGCTAAAAAATGCAGTAAGAGTTATACTTGCAAGTTTTCTTCCTAATTGGTCACAGGAATTTCTGACTTCTGGGAATAGTTTGATGAATATAAACTTTTAAGGCTTGTCAACAGGGGCAGCATGGCTTGGAGATGTGCATGCTAAAATTTACTTCTTCCTTTCTTCATAGGCTTTCAGCCCTGACCTGGAGAGATTACTCACTGGTGTAAAAACAAACAAAAAAAAATGGTTTGACCATGTCTCTTTTATTGTCTTTACAAAAATGGATGAAATACTGAAAGTGATGGATGTTCCAATAGATTGTGTTCCTTGGATAAAGTCCTGTTCTTTTCACAAGAGTCAGTAGAGTATTGAGAAAGTAACCCTGTTTTTTCTCATTCTATATTAGAGTTTTGAAATTACAAATATTGGGTGATTTTGTGTGAATTCCTAATTTTTTCGAATTTGAAATAGGAGGAATTTCTAAAAGGTCTGTAGAAACTGAGAAGCAGCTTCAGCAGACACCATCTCTGTTTGAAGGTTTATTGATCAAGTATTTTTGAATAATAGTTAAAAGAAATTGTTAATTCTTGTACATTAAAGTCTTCTGGAGGCAGGTATAAGCTGCTGTTCTGCATGTGTGTGGCTCAGTAGTTCTGTAAACCTGCAACTGAGTTAGAGACTGGGCACGCACCTCTGCTTGCCTCTTGCAGATTTACAGGATTTTCTCGCTGTTGATATTGTCATTAATAAACACTCTGACACTTAAGAGTCTCTATTCTCATCTTGACTTAGGTTGGTGCTAACCTTTCTGTCCATTTCTGTATCATTAAGGCACCGATTGCAGTTCCTAATGATCGCATGAATGTTATTAGGACTTCTTTTGTTTCTTCTTGTTGGCTCTGGGGAAAATGTTGAAATTGAAACCTCTTCCCCACGCTTCCCTTGCCAGTGTTACTGGTTTGTTCCTAGCCAGAGACTGTCTGTGTGTAAGGCTTACTTAGTGGTTCTGTCCTCCATCGTAATGTCAGATTTTTTCATATGAGAAGATACTTAAGAAAAAAAAAGATGGATTCTTACATTGAAAGCTATAAAGTGTTACAGAGCCCCAGTTCCTGTGCCGCTGAAATGCACAGACATGTGCTCTGTACTTCTGAGAGAGGATAGATAATCTTTCTCAGTCTAATGAGAAGTTGGTAATAAAGGTTATTACTTCTGACAGCTTAGAAAATGTGAACCAGGACCACCCAGTCTGCTAAGTTTGTAACAAGGGATCTCAAAGTTATAACTACTATAAACAGTTCTCCTTCAAAAAATGGTCCCTTAGCAACTTACAGTGGTATCTCTCCCAGTTTTCTGGAAAAGCTTCTGAAATAACACATCACGTGGATGAAGAAGTTCATTTATCCCACACCATAATCCTGTAATATGGTTGTCCTGGGCTTCCTCATAGTACCCTTATTGAAATTCCATTATATATCGTCTGGCTTTATTTCCTAGGGTAGTAATATAAAGAGGTGATGACAGAAAGTAATGGATAAGGTTGGCTTTTTTTACTGGGTGCTGCATCTTGACTGTTTTTCCTTACGAAGAGGAAGCGATATGAGGCAAAGGGGAAGTTCCATTAATGATCACCACGTATTTCTTGATGCTAATAGGATTTTCTGGTGGAACCATTGCAGGCAATTGGCTGTGCTCCTGTTCCTGCTTCCCAAGCCAGTGCTTCCAAAGAGAAAGCTACTCCTTGGAGTTCACTAACTCCTGTCTCTCTGAGTTTTTTAGGCATTAAGTCATTTTTATTGCTTATTGGTTCTGCCCAAGCTTGTGATGTAACCACTCCTTCCTTAAAGGAACTTGTAGAAACTCCTTCCACTGCCTCATGTTCCCCGAGGCTCCTCTCCAAGGACGATGCCGTAGAGCTCTTAACAACAAAGGAGAAAAAGGGACCTTGCTTATTGCCAAAAGTGAGACCCGGGTATTTTGAGTGTGAAATAAAATAAATGGCCAAATTGGGGACTGAACCCAAAGTTACTTGGATAATTTCTGATACTAAAGGCTGAAATAGCAGGACTGCTCCTTTAAAGCTACCCATTTAAAAAAAATTTAAAAGCACTGTAATTTTGATTTTTCTGTTGGAGAATGAGTTGTGTGGTTGACAGCAAGGCGAATATAGATGTTAAACCAAACTTCAAAGTTGTTGAACTTTTGTGGAAAGGAACTGAGTGCTGCTTATTTCATGACAAATACAAAGTACTTTGATTTGGTACAAAAGCTGTCAATGCTCAGTAGAAAGGCAGGCACAGGATTTGGAGGCTGTTGGGGTGTCACACACATTCATGGGGTTAAGACCAGATAATTGCTCTATTTGGAGGCAATAATAAAACTGACAGTTTAAGTCAGAGCCTGTGTATCAACTTGCATTTCTGGGTGGAATGTGTTCAGTAATATTAGTTTGTATAATACTGCAAGACATTGTAAATGAAAAGCAAAGATGTGCAGAAGAGATTTTTGCTGTGAGGTTGTCTAGCAGAGCTGGGTCCTTTGCTTTTTTCCTCCGTAGCTATGCAAATTCGGTGATTTCTCCTCAGGTCTTGAGTATTTGCAGTTTGCCGGAAGTAACTGATGTTATGGTATTCAAAATTTTCAAACCAAGTCAGTGGCATAATGAGAAATCAAACTGCACTGGAAAAGTGCAGAGTGTGCCAAGTTTGAATAAATAATACTTGCATTGCTTTTCCATTGGGCTTTTATATGAATTTTATAGTCCATGGGAAGCAGGTGAGTGTCTCTGGACTTGAAAGGAGGAAATTTCTCGAGGAGAGATCAGGCATCTCCTCACTGTAGCTCTGCAGAAAAGGGGCTTTGGGTTTTCTCTGATGTTTTTCTTACTCAAAACTGTCCTGCAGCTGTGAGAACAAAGCATCAAGCTGAAAATGCTCTGTCTCAAAATACTGGATACAGTTATATTTGATATGATCTTTTAATGTGGCTCCTCAGACCCACTCCTTGCACACCTTGGATGTAAATGAATGAGAAGTCAAGGATGGTGACTACACTGAAGCTTTTTCAGATTTTCAAGTTAATTGTATAAGGAATGCATAAGTCGGATATTTTACACGTTCTTTTACCGTTTATTTGACTTCTGAGCCCTGGAATTCTTCTGGACCTTCTGAAGCCTTGCCCTGGTGATCTTTGGGCTGAGCAGGAGGGGATGTTCTGCATGTGAGGGGTAATTTGCAGTAGCAAAGAATCTGGTTTAGATTCTTCTTGAAAAAAAAGATTAAAATAGCTGCAAGTTGAGCAGTGTTCCAGTTCTGCTTCCATTTTGTTCTTTTCCATCCATGCTGATCATGCCTTTCAAATAGATTAAATTTAGCTCCTTTTTGCTGTTACTGTGATTGGAGCTCCATGAGAAAACAGAACCAGAATTGGATGTGACCCTTCCAATGCTGTGAACATGAGGGATGCAGCTGAGATCAGTACCCACAGGAAGTTTCTCCTCCAGGAAAACATGACCTCTGCCTTAAGAACAAACTGAAAATTTTCCTACCAATATTGAGATTTTTTTACTCACCCATAAGTTATCCAGAAGACAAGAAAAGGAACAAAAAATATAATTAATATTAAAATAACTTTTGTAAAGTGTAGGTCTTTTCTTCCGTTTGTTTCAGAGAATGATCCTGATAAACATCTTCAGTCTTCCTCCAGTCTGGCAGCATTGTCTCTTTTCAGGCTTCAGTGGTTGTTTTTCACTCTGCATTTCGGTAATCAGGGGAGTCTTAATAGTTAAGTTTCCCTCCTGTCCCAGCTTCAGACAGAGGAAGGAATATGATTAGCCTGGTTGGAGCCAGGAAGGTAGGAATTTCACAGTTAATAACTTCTCCATTGTTTTTTTAAGGGCCCTTGATATTCTGTGATTGACACAGAGGTTGTTTCCCTCTGTCCCTTTGCCTTGAGGACATAGGAACCCCCAGTTGGGCAGCAGGCCGAGGGAGGAGGGGGAGAAACTGGCACTTGTTTATATAGATATGAGCAAAATGTTTTTGGGAGGTGAGAGGAAGTATTTGTCCTGTGTTGGAACAGTGTGTTTGATCTGTGTGGGGCTGCTCTAGAGAAAATAATAAACCAGAGGACAGCAGTACATGTGTGGACTTCTAAAGGTCACAAATTCTCTGAGTCTGCATTTCAGGCCTTTTGAGTAATACAGAAAGAAAACACAGTTTGTGATATGATAAAGCGGTGAAGTACAGATATTTATGTACTAATTTGATATGAGAATAGAAGTCAACAAGCTGTATTAAGAATTACCAAGCAGCCATTATTAAGAACGTGCCACTGATTTATAATAATTTTGGGAGGAGCAGCATTTGACTTCTGCACTGAAGACAGAAGCATTTGACTTCTGCACTGAATTCCTGCAGACAGAAGTGTGGGCTTTTAGCTTTAGTCCTTTACAGCTCCCTGACCATCTTCCAGCAGCAGCAGGGTGAATCTGAGCCTGGTGAGAGAGCCGTGTCCTGCTGTGGTGCTCTCCATGCCCTGGAGGTGATGGATGGGCTCCTGGAGACCCACAGCTTACAGATGGAGGGCTTTGTGTGCAGGTGGTGCCTGGTCAGCTCTGTGGGGTCACTTCTGGGGACCCGAGGAGCAGAGGAACAAAGCAGAATATGCCAAGTTGTGTTTCCTGTGCATAGCAGTGGCTAAAGCAGTCTGGAAGATGGAGGGAGTTGCAGTGCACGGAGATTGGTGACTGTACAGCCAGCACGTGTCTCATCAGAGTTAATAAATTTGACTCAGTGCAGGTATTGCCAGAGCTGATACGACTCCTGGAGAGCCTCTCTGCACAGTTCTTTGGCTTCCAGGAGGCTTTATTAGTCTGGACTCCATGCTGTGCACATCCAGAGCTGCTTCTGATCAGCGCTGGAGCTAATCTGCTCCGTGGCATTCGATGATTATGCATCATTCTGCCCAGCACTCCGAATTCCCGGAATACTTTGCAGGTCTTATTAGCTGTAAAGCATCCAGTTGGAAGCCCACTGGAGACTGAGCAGCTGCATTCCCATCCAGCAGTCCCAGGTCAAGTAATGTGGAGCAGACCTTGCCTGGCTCTGTGCCCCGGGCTCCTCCTTGGTGCTGCCTGGTGGAGGGTGCTGTGTGTGCAGGGCTCGTGTGTTTGTAGCACCAGGGAAGAGGCCAGTTCCAAGGGTTTCTTTTTCTGCTGCATCCCAGGTGGCATTCCCAGCCTGAACAGTCCTGGGGTTTAGTGCGATAATCAAAATTGGAATGATTTTGCTCATGAGAAAATGTAAATTATGTTTTTTTAAATTGTAGTCTACTGTTCAGATTCACAGAGCTGACCTGGCATTCCTTCATGATGTAGCTCGTTACAGTTGCAAAAGTGGCTTGGATTTAAATTCATGTTCCACATATTTCCTGGTGTTATTTCTATTTTAAGTCGCTAATTTAAAATCAGGAATATCTATATTTGTTAATAAAGTACAGCCCCAGGAACAATGTCCATGAAATCATTTTACAAGGCTCTGCCTCACTTTGTTTACAGACTTTTTGCAGACCATTTTTATTTCACTGTTATGTGGCTTCACCTTTTCCTAGGTATGAAATCAGAAATAGTGCTGTAATTAAAATGGGACAGCTGGCAGGATTCAGCTTTATGCAGTAATGGGGTGGTACCAGGTCTAGGCAAGCAGGAGCATTTCTGTGCCTCTGTTAGGATCATTGGGTCCCAGCAGGATCCCTCAGTGTGCCCAGCCTGTTCTTTGCACCTCTCCTTAGGAACAGATCCATCCCTGTGCTGACATTCCTAATGTTTGCTTTACCTTGCACTGAAATTCCCTCTCTGTCCTGGAACTGATACCGATAGGTGAGGATAAATGCCAGTTTTGTCAGATGATGTGTTAGGAACTGTTCCACTGCATTTCATCCATGTTTGGCACTTCTTCATCAAACCAGAGGAAACAGTACTTATAAATGACCATTCAGAACATTTGGTCTTTTCATTAAATAATATTTAAACATGTCTCTGTCTCTTTATTGGAATTTAAAAACATCCTGTCTGGTACTTTGATACTTCTGTATCGAGGACTTTCTTAATGGCCTTTCTCTCAAGTCCGGGAAGAGAAATAAGAGGTGTAATTGGGGTTTTTTCCTAGGCTATTGGTGGTTTTCTGGCACATAATAAATATGAGCATGTTAAATGTATCCTACATCAAGCATGTCTAAGTTTCTATGAGGTGATCTAGTCTTATATTTCGGTGAGTATTGCAGTAGAAGTTATAATACAGTAGGTGATGTTCAATAGAAACAAATGCCTGTTCATTCCCTTCGTTCCCCTGAGAGTCAAACTATGAATGAAGTGACTTTTGGCAGAAGTTTCAATTTGAAATAAATCTTAGAAAGTGCTGTAAAGTTGTTTGGAGCATCCCATAGCTTGAACCAAGACATGGATAGCCATGGACTCTTCAAGTGTTTGTTGTTACATTAATTAGCTTCGTTATCAGTTAATAAGGTAACCTGCCCTTAGAGTGGAAGTAATAGGAAATAATTTCAAATGTTTAATCTTCTGGATTAATTTGATAGTAAGATAGAGAAAAAAACTTGATGTTAGGTGTTTCTTTCCCCCCTCTGAGTTGTTTGTGTCACTGTAAGTTGTAAATGTTTGACTTCTCTGGTTGCAAGCTTGCTAACCTGGAAATATGATTTACTGTTACTACATATATTTTCTTGTCTTCTTGTTGGTGTGAAACCTCCTGTTCTAGAAACTTAATCTGGTTTGGATTAGTTTCTTTGGCTTAAAACAATAAGCATAAGCTCAGCATTTGTGAAATCCTTGCAAGTAGAGAATATTCTTAAAACATATTCCTGGGACGTTGCTTTGAAATAAGTCAGATGACTTTGGGTTGACAGTGGGTAATTATGTGTACATTGTGAAATCTGAAATGATAATCAGACACAGGAATAAATAAACATTTGATACCATATGTAATAGATGCATTTCACTGGCACTCTTTCATTTTGAATGACAAATAAGTTGATTTTATTCAGTGTTTCTCAAAGCCTAGTGGCAATCCTGGTGAATGAGGATGGAGCTGAGGAGTGCTAAGCCCTGTATAAGTTATTTTTTTGGTTCTATTTTATCCTGTTATTCTGAAAGATAAACATGCTTAACTGAAGTAATGAATTTGATGAGGGTTAAGTAGCACATTGCTATCGAGCTTGAATTTCAGAAGATGAAGTTTACTTAGGCACAAAATTGTCAAGTGTCACATGGGTGTAAGGGAATCCAGTTTCAAATCTTCCCATGTATTTTCTCAAATGCAAAACTAGTATTTCTCATATTCTTCCAAGTTTCATTTGGTGCTTTGTTCATTTATCTAAAAAATGTCATGGAGTAGTTGGTAAAAGCTGTAGGAAATACCTTCAGCAGATACAAATATTGGTGATCCTGTGGTGTGTAATGCACAGCGTTCAGGCTCTGCGAGCTGCAGATGCAGCCTTTGATCTGTCCTAGGTGTCAGAAAGAGAAGTTAATATTCCCCTCTCCTCCATCGCCCCTTTATCTTGCAAGGCACGTTCATATGGTGGCCATGTGGAAACTCTGCCATATCAAACCCCACAATGTTAGTTTGATCTCAGGAAAGCCTTTCAATTCCAAAAATTCTCGAATTCTGATAGTGACATTACTCAGTGTGCAGGAGAACTGGAAAGCAGATATGGGGGGCTGAGTAGCAGTGGGTTTATAAAAGCTCCAGGTGCCTTTGGAGATCAAAACTTCAGCAAAAATAGATCTGCCATCAAAGTTAACCTGGAAGGTGGATGGGGAACAAAGGAGGCTCAAAGACAGGCTCATGGATGAACTTAGAGGACAAGTCAGCTTCCCCTGCACGGCAGTGGGCTGTGTGTAATTAGTTCAGGTCACCTCATTAAGCAAATAGCGTTCATTAGGACTGAGAGAGCAAGGGCTGTTTTTATTGTCGGTAAGACAAGAGAAGAACGATTGAAGAAGAAGATTATGTCTTACAAGCAGAACTGCATTTAGGTTGTGTCACACGTTGTATGGAGAGGAGGCTCGTGCTTTTTCTAGTTACTGGGCTGGAATAGCTTGGGATGGTTGTTTTCTAAAAACTGGCAAGTTGTCATTAGAGTAAAACTTAGATAGTGAGTGAGTAAAAGGGACTAATGTATAAACACTAATCTGTTCTCTAAAATGTTCCTGGAAGAATCTTCAGGATTAATATTCTATTTCAAATCACCATATAGTCATCTGGTTACCCATATGTTCATATTTTCTACAACACTGCTCAGGTTTTCCAAGTGAAGTTTCAAGAAAATTCTTTAAAAAAAGAAATTATGTGTACTACAGAAATAATGGCTAATCTGGGAGTAATCTTGGTTGGTCAAGTTACTGAATTTACTGTGTCTACATTTTCTGAAGGAAAGTTAAAGTCTAGATTCCTGCCAGTAGCTGTTCCTAAAGCCGTGTGAGCCGAGTGCATGATTCTGGGTCAGGAGGCATCCAGAGGAAAATGTAAAAATTATATTTGTCTACTCATACATATTAAAACTTGGTGGTGACTCTCCGCTGACTCCCCACCTCATGGGTGTAGGCAGGGGCTCTGCAAATGCCATGGTTTGGCTCCTGGATGAAAAAAGTGCCACAAGGCAGCCCATGAAGAGTTCATAGCTTGAGATTTAGTACAATGGGAGCTTCATGTGTTTATGCATAACAGAATAAACTTCTTAAATTGGAAGATAATCTAATCTATTTTTTTTGTTGTTTGTTCTAATTGTAACTGTTTAGGCGTCTGAACAAGAATAAATTGCAAGTTCTTCCCGAGCTGCTTTTTCAGAACACACAGAAGTTAACTAGGATGTAAGTATAATCTGATTTATTTTTCTGCGGTATGTTTCTATTTTATGTTCTTTAGTGTGCAGATTCACATTTTGTGTTTTGGCTGCGGTGAGAGGTTTAATTTTTTGTGATATTAAAGTGCTAGTTAGTAAGGGTTTTTTAGGGGATATGTTGTGATTTCTTGTGTGTAGTTGTAATTTGGTAGAGCATAAATATCAGAGGGAAGAGAAACCACAAAATTTTTCTGTTCCTCATATATTCACCAGGATGACGTCAAGGTGACTTATTTTGAACCCTCTGTGTAGAGCTCCAGAAACCATGGAAAGTGTCAGGTTCACATATCTGGTTCAGTCTAAATGTCCACAAAGAGAGGTTGCATAGACTTATTTTAAAATAATGGAGCAAGTGATAGCTTCTTTAGCTTAGAAAATTATCTTTTTAACTAAGGGTATTGCCAGATAGACCAGCAAAATTATGGCTGCTGCCTCATCAGGCAGGAAGATGAGGAAATATGGAGAGGTAGACAATCTTTTTTCCTTGAAATATAAAAACTGTTTTATAAAATGTTTAGATGGCATCAAGGCCCATTTCAACAGCAAGAGAAGGCTAACCTGAACTTGGCATTATTTCTTTTTGGTGGGAGGAGGGAGAGGGTGGTGTTGGAACAATTACTGGATGATTTACAAAATACATTTTAAAAAATGTATAAAAAACAAAATGGATAAGCAGGTGCCTGCGTAGTTACTATCAAGAAAAAAGTCACCTGTCTTCTTAAAGGAGTAGTCAAAAGCCGTTTGAAATAATTTTCTGGATCTTGCCGAAGTTAAACTCGTGATCCAGACTCACTTTTTGAAATTTGGTAAAACTGTTCTTTCAGTGCTTGAGCTGATGTATGGAAGATCAGATACCAAGACCCGTGATTTGGTTAGTGAAATTGTAAAGCTACTACAGAGTGGCTGAAAAAGTTCTCCATTCATGTGGAGTTTTTATAATTGTTTTAATACATCTGTGTGCAACCAAACAAACTATTTAGGCAGTGCAGTAAATTTTCTTCCTGTGGAAATACAAAGTACATGGTGATAGTGCAGATTAATTTTGCAATCACATGACTTCAACAAAGGAGGTTCTTGGTTTATGTTTAAAAGAGGCAAGTTGAGCAGTGTTGTGCAGCAAATGATATTGATGCCGTTTGGAGAAATTCTATAATGAATTTTTGGTGTTGTCCCAACTCACTCATGAAAAACTGTACAACTAAGTCAATGCCATTATTCTGCAGATTTAAAAAATATTAAAAAATGATAAGCTATAGCTGTCTATTAGTCTTAAAATCTGCTTGGAAAAATCTTTGTTGGGCTTGTTTTGCAAGCTTTGTCATGACTTTTAAATCCACTAAGACGTATTTGCTCAGTGGATTTGCTTGAGCTGAGCAATTTGGTTGCATTTCCTAATGTTCTTCGCATGGTTTTGAAATTTTAGATCTTGAAACTCCTCTTGAGTATGAAGTGTGAGCGGGCACATACTTGCAGATGCCTTTATCTGGTCTCTGGAAGGTGCCAGTTGTATTTATTTCTTATGAGATTTGCTTCATGTGGGTTTGATGTCTAATGATGATGATGCTTTCAAGAGAAAAGCTTTTACAGAGTTTGCCTCTATCTCTACGAATGCGAGTGGAACGTGTTGAAAATTGCTCTGTGAGTGGTCTCATTGTACCTGGATATCTTGAAAGGAACACTCTGGTAATTTGTGGTTTCGGTGGAATGCTGTGTGTGCATCTGTCCTCAGGAACCTCGCTCAAAGAAATGAAGTGAAAGTGCTGAGCCTTTTCAGTACCACAGAGGGTATTTTTCAGTAGATCATGTAATCATGATGCATTGTAGCCCTTAACAGCAAGGGTAATAATTTTGCTTTTAGAATATAAAGATTGTAATAAAGTTCCATAGAATAGGATGATTAATCTGAATGCCGTGTTCTGTAATGCCTCCCCACGGATGCTGTCGGAACATTTGTCTTTATTCACTGACATTCATTCAAAGTCTTGCTTACTGTACAGCAGTGCATTAGATAGATCACTTTAACACTGTTTGTCAGAAGAAACTTGGTTTTTCTTTTGAAGATACAAGTGTTATATAAATAGAGTATGTATTATAAGCAAATAAATCTTAGCTCAAGTGAACTGTTACAGTTCCAAGCGTAGTTTGGTTGCGTTTTTCAGTCGTGGGATAAGAATGAAAAATTTGCTTCCTGCTAGAATTTGTAAAAAACCACACACACACACACATATATGGTTGCTTTCTATTGTTTCGTGTTTCTGTCTTGGTCCCACTGCTGGTAGACCCCGAGCTGTTGTTTCCAGAGCTTGTCTGAAATGCAGCAGTGCCCTCTGCTCACAGTGGGCTCGGAGGATCCAGGGGCAGGGCAGTGGTGCCTGCATTCCTCCCTGCAGCTGCTCTGGCCCAGCCTCTCCAGAAGTGACAAAAGGGCATCAAAGTAGTGAAACAAAAAATCGGTAAGACAGGCTGAAGCAGGGGCGAGGTAGATTCTGTAGAATTTACGAGGAGTGAATTAAAATGAACATTAAAAAATGTAGATTATGCTGGTCTTAATTGTATTTTTCCACGGTATAGCTATGTTACTTCTGCTGCCATATTTTCCAGCTTAACTCTGAGTTACTCTGATGTTACTCCATTTCTTTCTTCTTAATAGTTGTAATCCTCATAAGGTCGGAAGTCCAAAATCGAGTATTATAATTGTGTAAGCTTGCTACAGCTCAAGCAATGCAAAATTTTAAAGAACTAAATATTTCTGTGCAATATGTCCAAATGGTAAGCTCTGGGTTTATTTACTGGAACCAAGAGCTCATAGTCTCATCCAGGTAGGAAATGAATTCTGTGATTCTTAGAGCTGCCCTCTCCAGCAGGCAGGCAGTGACCCTAACAGTCCCTGGCTTTGTTAATGAAGGTACAAACTTGACTTTTTGGTTCTTTCTTTTAAGATAAAGCTAAACAGATAACAGTCTGAGTTTGGTAGCTTGATGAGAGTGTGAAAGTTGGGCGTATTTTATTATCATGAGCAGAACTTGGTGGAGATGGAGTGACTGACCTGCTTACACGTGCAGGAATTTTGTGTGCTGGAGGGTTTCAGGGAAGACCTGTTGATGTTTCAGGAGTGGTTAAAAGCTGGAAAAGCAACTGAAGGCTTTTCTCAGTGTTCTGTAAGCCAGGCTGATACCTGGGACTTTGCAGAAACAAAGTTAGCTCCTCCAGTCGGCTGGGCTCAGCAGAACCTCCTCAGCCCTGTTGCTGCTGGGAATTAGAACGCTGGGCATTGTTTGCTGTCCGTGATGTGCTTGAGAAGCTGCAGACAAACCCGTGGGCTCTCCTGCTGTTCCCTGTGCCCAGGGTTTGCATGGTTTGGATGGATTCCTTGTGTGTCTCCAGGCCGTGCGCGGTGCATTTCCGCTGAGATTGGCCTTTCTGATCACTGCTGACATTGAATTTGGAATGCTTCTCGGGTTATAACTGCATCCTCAACCTTCCCTTCAACTCCAGCTACCTTGGCCTTTTCTCTCCACGCCTCTCCTGAACTCTGGGCTTCAGGATATCCTTGCATCTTTTGCGGGGCTGGTTAGACTTCGTTGTCACATCTGGTTGATATTACAAGCAGGAATATATAGAGTGAAATAAACCTTGAATGGAATGCGAGGCGTCCCACAAAACGAGTTTCTCATAAGGCTTTGAGCCTTTTCTTCTAGAAAGAGTGTCTGTGAGACTCATGGATTTTGTTTGCTTTGGTTTAGATAAGGGTTTTAAGTTTAAGTCGGATGGTGAATGAACCCTTGATTGGATTCTCTGGTGGAAATGTTTCTCATTGCTCTGTTGCCTTCACGGCCTGGGTTTTAAAGCTTCTGAACTGTTTTATCAGGGATAATTATCTAATATTTCAAAATGCAGGCACTTTTAATGAGAAACTGAAAAAAGGAATAGGCATTTTTAATAAATTGAGAAATAAAAGCATGAAAGTTTGGTTTTTTTATAGGTTCAGATATTTACTAATATCTATCCATAAAGGAACAGGTATTTTTAGTACAAGTGATGAAACACACAGAAAAAGTATAATAAAATGAAACATGTAATTTAACAGCTATAAAACTAGGTTTTGATTCTAAGGCAATTATTATCTAATATCCAAAAGAACTAGTGGAATTTACTGGTAAAATTTGTAAGCAAAGATTTGTGCCTGCTGGAATCCTGAATTTGCTTTGTGTACAAAGCTGGTGTGCGAAATGATTGTAATGCATCTGCTTTTCACTAAAAAACAAGTATGCTAGGGGTCCTTGAGATACTTGTTTATCTGTGAAAACAAAAGGGGAGAACAAGCGCATTCCCCCACAAACACCACCCTGCCATGTAAGAATATATTTGTTTCATTGTTTAGGCCTCTGTACCTCACGCCAACTGCTAAGCAGCCATGGTAAAGCTCCTTTGTGTGTGTGAAAAAAAGACCTCTTAGAAGTGCTCTAAAGTCAAGTCTTGCAGTGACCATTAATACCTCTGCCAAATTTATAGCCATGGACCTTTTGTTGGGTCTATTTACTCTTAATGAACTGTCGTAGTTGTCACTTGACTGAGCAAACCAAGCTCTGGAAACTGAAATCTGATACTAAAATATCAGGGTAGTGGAAGCATCCATTAGACTCTGAAATGAAATTGTTTACTTTTTTGAGAAGTATCAGAATCTAGATTTTATTCCAAAACTGAGTGTCTTAGTGTGGGAGCAGAGCCCTGTGAGCCCAAACTGGAACAATATGGGTCCATAGCTGTGCATACATAAAATCTTAGCGTTTGAATTTTGTAGTTGTGGTGTCCCAATGGTTTATCGTGTTCATGTATAGTTCACTCTAAAGTAGGCTGAAGTACCACAATCAGCAAGCACGGAGATATTGTAGACAAGTTTATTTGTCTTGATAAAATGGCATTTCCTCCTGGTATCAGGAACAGCCACTCTATAACAAGCTGCTTGTTGTTCACATGGTCTAAGAATTTGTAGCACTGTGAGATTTGTCAAGGCTGGGTCAGTGGGATGCTTATTGCTTGGATCGAGGAATATTTTGAAAGTTGATTGATAGATGGGTAAAATAGTGAGTAAGTACTTGCAGAACACAGTGCAAATTCTGTGAGTAGCCTTAAAAAGAGGTAATAGTGAGTTTGAGCAGAATCACAGAACGGCTGAGGTTTGTGTGGGGCTGATCCTGGCTGGACACTGGTGCCCAAAGCTGCTCTGTCTCTGCTCTTCTCAGCTGGGCAGGGAGAGAAGATTCAATGCAAGGCTTGTGGGGTGGGATAAGAGCAGGGGGAGATCCCTCACTGGTGACTGTCACGGGCAAAACAAACCTGACTGGGGAATATCAACTTTATTGCTAATTAAATCACAGTAGGGAAATGTTTTATTTTTCAAAATTACTATTTGCCATCTCTTTTCTTGACTTGTCCACTTCTTTATGATATCAGTGTGTGTACATTGTGTGTGTTTGGTTTTGTATAAGCAGTTTTCTTAGATAATTCCTGCTAGGAGTATCTGGAACTGTTTAGTTAGCGTTTTGCTTAAGGAGCTGCCCTGGTTAAACAGGAATATGAAGTGTTCTCACCTTCCCTGGGTGCCACTGCTGTGCTGCAGGCAGGTGCTGGCTGAGGTGGGTCAGTGGGTCCAGCCTGGAACTGGAGAAGTGCATTAGATTTGAGCAATGTCTGCTTTGCTCTGAGTGCCTTTCCAGCTCAGATGTTTACTGCAGCCAGGGTTTGTTGCATACGGCTGTGATTTGCCCAGGATTTGCTGCTGGAAAGCCTTCCTGGAAGTGTTGCTTGTAAACCTTCCTTCCCAGCCCCATCCTCAGCCAGCTCGAGGTATCAAACCATGACTCCTGCTCAGACTCAGACTCTTTTATCTTGTGGATGTCATTAGAAGCTGTGCTTGGAAAAGCAATCAGATCATAAATTTTCTCTGTGTCCTCTTTATTTCTCCGTTTGTTCCCTTTGTAGAAAGAAAGCTCTACCAGATTGCTGCCTGGGAGCTCCATTATCATTTCCCATTAAAGCAGGATCCTGACAATTCAATTGTTGCAGGAGTTTGAGTTACGGTGTTGCCATGACAAAAGAGCAGGGCTTGTAGCAGGGTGTTTTTGTGGTTTTACCCACATCCAATAATTGTAGTTTTACTGTGTATAGATCACAGCAGGTCTTTTCAGAAGACAGTAAATAATTACAGTAAGTGTTTGCTGGTCTCTGGGGTGCACTTCTGGCCTGAGAAAGATGTGCATTAGGTCAGAGGCTTGTGCTGCAGATAGCTGGGTGACATTTACACCATTTATCAAGCTGAAGTCATTCTAGATCTTCTTTTGGGCTCTGCTTGTAAATAATGTATGTAGCCATGTTTTTTTAAATACAAGTACACACCGATTTTATTTGAAGGGTCTAAGGATTTTTTTATGTCTAAATTAGTGCAGACGAATAATTAAAAATATAATAAAAGATTTTTTAAAGTTATTATAATTGTGAGAGTAGAAAACAAAGGAAAACATGTTGAAAAGCCAGAAGGCTTCCTCCTCAGTGCTGCTTTTTCCCCTGTGTGAAATTGATTATTTGAAATGATAGTGTGCAGATGTCTTGTTTCCCCTCTTAGGGGAAATAGGCACGACTGGGGAAGAAAGGGTGTTTTTTGTGAAAATCACTGCTGCATTTTAGTGGCGTCTCCCTTCTGAGGAGGTTTCTATTGCCAACTTCTGGGATCAGGTCGTCTTATTATAAAGTTATTTAAGGGAGTTTGTGGCAAAGGATTTTACATTTCCAGAAGAAATGCCACACATGCAGATTAAGCACAGGTCTGCTTTGGAAATAAGTTGTTTTACTCTGTTAGCTGAGTAACTACTGCCTTGCATTTCCAATGTTTTTCCTTTGCTATTTGAAAGGTGACATGCTCTTTTCACTGATACTCAGCTCAAGAAACCAGGAGGCTCCAAATTAGTGGGATTAATTTACCATTTAATTATTTGATAATTATTTGGTAGCCTTAACCATGTTTCTAGATGTCAGTTTTCCTCAATGTTGGGGTTTTGTAAGCACCCTCAGGTATATTCTAGTTTCAAATCACATGGCTTGGAGATAGCATATTAAAAATGCTGTTAGTATACTGTTATTGGCTACTCAAAGCAATCTTGAACTGTAAAATGCTAACTCCAGTAGCAGCCTTGTAAACTTGCAAAATTATGGACTGGACTTGGTATCAACAGAGCTCTTGTAAATAGTTTCTGATGCTTCTTAAAATTTGCCTTCTTCTTAGTATCAAACAAGGAGTATTGTAGGTACTCACAATCAGACATTAATTCCCATCAGAGTTCATCCTTTTCTCCCAAACCAGGATGTTTGAGAACATCCTGGAGATGCTTGGCAGAATTAGGTTTTTCTGCACTTCTGCAGACTCCTGAGCTGCTTTGGGTGAGTCCCAGCCAGGCCAGCTGGATGGGGACTCCATGGCCATCACCTGCAGAGCTGCACACCTGGCTCTGAGGGTGACCGTGTGTGCTCTGCCAGCCTGAGCTGTGTCCCTATTTGCTGCCCGAGCTTTGTGCTCAGAGGGACAGGTTGAAATGGGGGAAAGCACAGAGGCTGAGCTGCAGGTTACAATGGCTTTCTCATGATGGAGAGTGTCACAGAGGGCTCAGAACACGCTCATGGTGGGTGGGCGTTATTGCCTTGCTGTTTGCTTGCATTCATCTCCAGAACCTGGGCTGTTTTGCTGCTGTGGCTCCTGCAGCGCTGTGTTCTGGCTCCTGGAGCTGATTTGTGCTGGTGGCAGGGCTGGGGACCCTCTGCAGGGTGGATTTGTCTGTGTCACAGGCTGCTCTTCAGCTTGACAGAGGATTCAGTGGCTGTGGAGCTTGCAGCTGGAGATAAATTAGGTTCTCTCACAGGTGTATTGTTACTGAGGGATTCTGAGCTGATGGTTTATGGGCAGTTTCTGTTCTGGAAAGGGGATAACCCTGCTAGTCTGTGCAGCTCAGAGTTTGTCGGGGTCAGACTTACTGCATTTGCTTCGGTAATGTGGCTTTTTGGCCTTGCCTTACTGCCAGTCAGCAAATGTCAGCACATCATGGTGTGCTTGCACACCGTGTATTGCTGTATTGATATTGCTGTTCTCGTTTGAAAACTTTCTTTTAATCAGTTGCCTCGTGTGTGAATGGTTTCTGCCTTCCCCCTTTGGCTGAAAGGAGCTGACAAGTGTTTTCCTGAGTGTTCAGTGCTTCGGAGCTGTGGGAGTCTTGTCCATGGCTAGAATGAGCAGTGGGAAATTCACTTGTAAATTGTCATTGCTGCAACTAGGAGACAATGCAGAATGACTGTAACTGTCTTTTCTTTTTTGGTGAGCAGATTAGGATACATTTGGCATTGTTTTCACACTGAGGCAGTTTCCTCACACAGACTGAGTATAGGAACAGATTGAACTGATGACCTGATGTGCAGACATCTCATCTACACAACAGGAAAAATATCATAATGATAATGTAAATATTTCTGCTGCTTTCCATAATAGACTGTCATCCTGAGGCCAAAGATGAGTTTACATTCATCGTTTTGTGAAAGACCTTTCAAATGCTTTGGAAATATGTTGCAGATAATGAGAATTTCTTTTAGTGTGTGTGGCTAGTAGAAGTAGGGGACATGATCATTGGTGCAGAGATACTAATGAGGTTTAAATTACAAGTGGTGCACGTGAAGTCTTGATTTTCATCAGTGTCTTCAAGAAGAAAAGGCCATTTCCCATCACCAGTTTTCTGGCTTCCAGCTCTCTGCTGGTTGTTTCATGGCAGCAGAGTCCTGCTTTACCTACAGAGATTTATTGTGCAGTCAGAGTGCCCATGAGTTAAGATTTTGGTGGATAAAATGATGCAAGGCCAAATACTTCCTTGTTTTAATTGTCATTTACTTCTCTTCTTGAAATCTGTGTACAATGGGAAGCTTAAGTGAGGCTTTCTGGAGCTTTTCCACGTGTTTCACAGGGGTAATAGGCCAGGCCTGTTTAAAGTATTTCAGACACTTAAATGAATGCTGCTATTACTTTTAAATGCACCACGCTTGCTTTTGAAATACAGTCATAACTGATGCAGGATTTCATTATGATTCCAATCCCTGAGCAGAGGGAGCTGTGGGATCGTGGCCTGGGGCAGTGTGTGCAGTCAGAAGGGTCAGGGCTGAGCTGAGCAGGGATTTGATCTGGAGCCTGACGCGGCTCCGTGTCCCAAGTGCACGCCGCGCTGTAAAACTTACAAGAGCAGGAGCTATCCATGAAACAAAATTAAAATAACCCGTGCAAGTCATTAAATGCTATGAGAATAGATTGGCAAGGGCGGTTTGTTACCGTCTTGCTCTCATGACTAAGGCAAGGATGTTGTACAAGGTGTGCCTTGGAGCTGCTTGGATTTCTTCACTCAGCAGAACATGCTGGAAACAAAAGGTTTTGGCACCTTGTGTTATACAAAGTCCATCAGCTGATTTTTAATGTTTCACTTATGTAATACTTCGGAACTTAGCGAGATTATTCAAATATAGAGTAATTGCTAGTGTTGAATATTGAGATTTTCTACAATGAAAATGCAAATATTATTGAGAAAATTGACTGAAGCAGATTTGAAATTAAGTACCTGCCTTTTGCTCTGCTCTGTTAAACTCTTTGATGGGCTGTTACTAAAGACATCTATGAAATATTTTCTTTGGGAAACAGCTGATATGAATTTACTCCATTCCTATTGATCTCTGAAGGAATGTTAAGTTTAACGTTTTGAATGGTTTCTGTGCACTGTACCACACCAGTGCTCGGTGAACTGAGAGGGGAAAAATGCTGACAAGAAAGGCACCAATATGAACCCAAATATTATGCTTATACAGTTAGTTTCTGTTACTGAGAGAATCCTCTTGTATCCTGCCACACAGTCACAGGAACAGAACTCCCTCTAAGTTCTGGTGATCGTCCCCAGTCAGCCCTGCCTCGCTGTCCTTTCTGGGAGTGAAGAGGGTTTGCTGAGTGCCCTGAACGTTCCCTAAACTCATTTCTTTACAACAAGCGTGTGCAGAAGGTGACTGGATCTTTGAAAGCACTCAGAAGGTGGTTTTGCTTTTTTCACCCTGTGTAGTTACTTATATTCATACTATCCTGTTCTACTTTTCCCCAATAATTGCTCGATTGACCCCATACCTTATACTCCCTTACTGGCAGCAGATCTGATGGTATATTATGCTGGGATTTTACTAGGGCTTTTTCTGCAGGAGCAGCAGCCCTTGCAGTGTCCTGGTGTTATTTGATCCGGGAACTTGCTGGTCCATAGGAGGTGTTTCACTTATCCAACTTCCCTCCCTCGGCTCCGGAGGCCTCCGTTCCTCCTGCTCTGTGCAGTGCCTGCGTGGCTGCGCTGGGAACGCCACCCTGGGATGTTGGAGTGGCGGCAATAAAACCCCACAATCCGCGTCCTCGGTTGGGAGGACACCATGGCAATCCCTGTGGGAGCGAGGGTGTCAGCTCCAGGAGTCTCAGTGAGGCTGTTCTGGGTTTGCCATCGGACTGGGGACGCACAGCTGAGGTGCAGTGTCCCTTCCCGCAGCCCTTGCTCTGACAGCAGCAGGGGACGCTGACGCTGCTCCGCTCGCGCTCTCAGGGCGACATCCATCACGTATTTGGATAAAGTGTCATTTACATGCATCAGTAATTACAGGCTCCGGAGGGACCGTGGTACTTTTTCCTGCCACGACAGGAAACAAATTTCCCATAAGCCTGGGGAATGCAACATGCCACTTGCCCCAGTTGGTGGTGAACTTCAAAGGAGAACAATGTTTCCTTTTACTGGCCTGGGGTTTTGCACTATTTTATCTTCAAAACTGATATTTCAATTGCTAGAAGGGAATTATTTTTCTGTGCTGCTTGTTACTCTTTTTTCCCCCAAACGGCATTGCTGGTTTTTAAAAATGAGGACCACCTCACTCTCTTGCAGCTGGAGCTTGTTCCAGCCCCTCTTTAATGAGGTAGACCCATTTCATTGTGTTTAAATAAGCACATGAACAAAGGAGCAGTTGCTGGGCTGGCCTGTGGATAGCTGTGGCTTACGACAGGCCATGTGTCGGGTGTCAAACTTGGCAAAAAGAGGAGCTAGATTGTTTTTCACTTTGTAGTTTAGGTTTTGTAAATAAATACAATTTTATGGAAAGTGTTAATGGTATACCTTTAAAAGTTGAGACTTATTTATTACCAGTCTGTTTTTTTCATATCTCTTAATTCACTTCATAGAGCCCTTCCTTTCAAAAGAATGAAATGAAAAGAGGAAAAGGATTTCCCTGTTCCTTTAGGGCACACTGAGCATACCATAATGTGTGGAAAAGTGAGGATCTATCACTCTGGCTTGACTCTGTAGCCTTGCCCTGAAAATGAGGATGAAGTTGAGTTAATAGAGACTTTCTAAGGCATTTTGTGTGTGTGCAGCAGTACTGAGTGTCAGACTGGCAGAAGAATGCCAGAGTTCCTTGGGCTCCCAGCCTGGCATCTCCCTCATCTACGGTGACCTGAAAGCACAGCACAGTTAAAAACTGAGGGGGAGCAATTTTTATTGTTTTCATTTTTATTTATATTCAATTTCAGGTATTTGTAAAGAAAGCAGCTCTAGCAGTTACCAGTGGATATTCAGGAGCTGGAGGACTGCTGGGGATGCTGCTGTGTTGAATGGCCTGTGACAATGCTTCTGTGTAACTTTAAACTGCACTTTTAAAATTATGCCATGCTTAGATACTTCACTGAGGTTTTTTCTTAAGTAATATTCCACAATTAATTTCATCTGCACAGGTTGGGGGGATTGGTTGTAGAAATCATCAGTGGCTTGTCTTGGATCAGCAGTCACGGGGTTGTTAGGAGTTTTTTCCCACTAATGTGCATTTTTTTAAGGTTTTCATATTTAGTGTTGTGTTAGCCAGCCCTTTTGTTTCTTTCTGCTGCAGAAGGAGATTTTTCTGGTTTTCTTCCCAGAAATATAAGAATGCATATACAATACAGTGTAAGAAAAAATGGAGCATATTAACCTCATCAGTGTTTAACTGGCTGTATTTTGAGTGTGAAGTTGAACCATATGACCTCAGAGGTCTCCTACAACCTGAAATATTCTGTGGTTAAATATGTTATTTACAGTATTTAATGCTAGGGCTTGGAAGCTTTTAGCTGGTTCAAGGTTTGGCAGATACTGTGGATAGGATACTGGACTGTGGAGTTTTTGGGGTTTTTTTCCTCCTTCTGTCCAGAATGGGAGATTAAATGTAGTAGACAGGATTTCTGTGGGTGCTGGAATATCCTGTGCCAAAGAGGTGCAAAATTGTGCTCATCATCAGGATCTTCACAGATCCTGAGACATTGGTTTGCAGTTCCCACAACTCTGGAAAGTCATCAGGAGCCACAACTGATGAGCTGCTGCTGAGCAAAGTAAATTCTAGCTGTCTCCTACCCTAAACTGTGCTGTTTGAATCTGCTTCTGACGTTGACTTTGGTATCCTTTTCAGAGGTAGGATGTGCCTTGGTCTTCAGTGTTCTTACTTTTTGTCATATTGCATCATATTGTGGCAGACATTTATTTGCTTTATCCCTTTCTGGAGTGAGTCTTGGGCCTGCTTTGCTTGGAACCAGAGTGGCTGATCCAGGAGGCTGTGGTGGGGTTATTGTGTAACACAGGCAAAGAGGTTCTGCCCAGATTCTCTTAGAAAATAACACAAAAAATGAAAAGGAAAAAGGGAATATTGTGTAGATTAAATGGCTCCTGTTCTCAGGGTTTTCCTTCCCAAGATCCTTTAATGAGTGGAGGATTGAGGTGTTCCTACAGCAGCAGCATTTTCTGTTGTTTGGTTTTTTTCCTTTGGAGAACTTGTGTTTTCCTGCCTCCAGGAGAAGTCTGGAGGTCCCAGAGGGTGATGTTTGGGGTTGGTGCCCCTGCCCTGGGTCTGTGGTCAGGGTGGGAGCTCTGGGTTGGCTCCCAGCCCCTGTCACCCCTGCCCCCAGCCGTGCCCTCGTGGCTGTGTCAGTGATGTCAGCACACACACTGCTCCGTCTGCCAGGACTGTCCTGCTCTGAGTTCATATCCAACGGGAAAATTTGGGCACGTTGGGCTCAACCTCCCATTATCTGAGAACATAGCTTTTGAATTTCAATGTTATTAACTTAGGTTCAGGTTGCAGCTACAGAAGAAGGTTTGTTCTCTTTCTGATCTTAATCTGATGATCTTGATTTAATTTTCAAATTTATTTCCAAACAGTCTCTAAGGTAATGTTACTACAATGTCAGCAATCTATTTAAATTACAGAAACATCCCAACTATTTTTTAAAAAGTGGTTAAAAGGAAATGTTGTCTTAATGTCCACTGGGTTATGCTGAATTTCAGGCATGTTTTAAGCTGCTACAACATTATGCTCGTGTCACAAATGGGGTTGGTATGTGAAGATTCAAATAGGCCCAACCAATCATTTCATGATTTTGTAACTTGTGGGAAAGCTCCAGCTAAGGAAAATGTAACAATATTTATTGCATGATGGTACTGGTGATGCTTCCCTCTGATACTGAAGGGAGAGACTTCTTACCAGCGGCTTCAGAAAGGCTCAACTTGAGTCATTCAAGTTAAGGAATTACAAACTTTTACTTAGATAAGTAAGTCAAAAGCTTTTTTCCCAAGTGGTGGCTTTTTTTAAAAAGAAAATTTTATTGAGTTTTTCTGGTGGCCATCTGTATACAAAATATTAAAGCAAAATTTCCAAAATCTAACATTCGTGCTACACAGATTAATTAGTTTAGAGTTCTCAGCTAGTCAGCTAAAGAAATGATTTATGCTGTGGAGATTGGTGTGTCAGGGACAGGTAATATGTGAAGTAACTGTTAACTATGTGAATGAGACAAGTACTTAAATTTTTTGAAGAAAAAATGAGAGGTTTGAAATGTTCTTCTGTTTTAATTTTTTTTGTAATAAAAGACAAATTCATTCTGTGAGTTGATTAAAACCATATAATACTATTTAGTGGTTCCTCATTTTATATTTCCACAGACTGAAGACAGACAACACCTCATAGCCCTGTATCTTAAATAATTCCAGATAGCATAATTATCTTTAATTACTTAAGTGTTAAATTATTCTTTACTTCATTATTTTGAAGGGATTGCAAATAACTGAGTACACACTTTGCCAAGTAGCTTCTCATGAATCCATGCATTCTACTTGTTACTGTGTAGTGATGATGCCTATTGAAAGTAGTACGTTACAGTCTTGATTAACATTTCATGGAGTTATACAATTTATAATTCATAAGAGAAAATGCAAAAATTACAGCTGATGTGCGGGGCTCTTATTCCTTTGAACCACCCCAAGGCACCTGAGTATTTGAATGAAAGGATGGGTAATGTGTTTTTTGCTTATTGCCAACTACCTTCCCTTGCTAAAACACGTTTAGAGACTTCTTATGGGAAATGTGGCTCTTTGCAGAATTTTATGCAGGTGTGAAAAAATTGGTAGCTTTTATTTCACTTGTGCATGAATGTAAAAAATATTAGAGGACAAAAGAGTGATCCATGTATGGAGGAGAGGAGCCACAAGTGGGATCTGCCAGCCTAGAGGAGTGTTTTGTGGCAGTAATTTTATTCTGCTGTTGCAGGTTGGGTTTTCTAGGCTAAATCAAGGCCACAGGAGCTGGGTGAGGGCGGGCAGGATTCCTGATCCAGAGGGTTCCTGCAGTGCCAGTGTGAATTTTCCTGGGCTGGGGTAGCCCTGCCCATCTCCTGCAGCTCCAGGGCTCTGGGGCACGCTGGAAACTCTGAGAGCACACATTGCTTCACTGCCTGAAATCAAAACTGGCAGCGCAGCCTATCATTATCAACCCCTGGGAAGGCTTGCAGTCCTTTTGAACTTCTGTTGGCTGCTGGAACAAACCCCACCCAACCAAAAAACCTAAAGTCAGACAACTTAAAAAAAAAAAAAAAAGCGCTGTCTTATGTTGTTGCCTTTGCCCTGCAGCGTCCATGTTGTAAATACACCAAGTTACAGAGTCAGGAGAGCAGCTGGGGCTTCAATGCTGCAGTTGTGCAGAGGTGGATTTTTGCTTGTTCAGGTGGGTGCAGAGTCCATCTCCTGGAAATCTGACATTGTTCTGCTCAGCATTTCAAACTGTGCTAGGGAATAACTTGGGGAAAAAAAAATCCTGCATGGAAAAATATTTCTTCAGTAGCTATAAGTTGAGTACTTGGACTGATTTTTTAAGTCATGTTGGGAAATATTAATTATTAGTTAATAAGGCAAAAAATTACCTGATAAGGGCAAGGAATTTTGGAATGTGGTGGGCAAGGCTCAGTGTCCTGATTGGAATTTTCAGTTGTTGAATTCAGTGTATTATTTAAACAGCTTGGATTCGAAAGGACTGGATGGCATTTTGAATTAAGTAACTTTGTGCGGGTTAGTTTACTGTTAGACAGCACTGGTGTTAAGAGCTGGTGATTTATTTCCTTGTAGGTAGCCAAACATCTCTGTGTGATGGTTGTTTCACATACACACACGTTTTACTGACCCTCCTGTAGGTACTTTTTTCCATCACTACTCTTGCATATGTTGTGCTGATGCTGAGTTGCTCTTGGAAACCATTTCTGAGTATGGACATTGGGACTGTTTTCAAGAAAATGCAGTGCTTAATGAAAGCAGCCTGTAATGCAAGAGCCCAAATGTGCTCCCAATGTGCACACTATTATAGGTTTCATAAAAGCGTTACAGTAATGCTGCTCTTTGCCTTCAGATTGTTGTGCTATTGGCATATTATATAAATAGCCAGCTATTCAGATACTAGGGAATTTTTGAATGAAAGCTTTTGTAGAGTTAAAAATTGCTGGGTTTGGGTTTTAATTGGAATATTGGGAAAATCAGACACTACTTGAATTGTCTTAAGTTATTACGGAGTAAGTAAATTCTAAAAGACTGTATTGTGATCATTCCTGTTCCTGAAGTATGGATGTTTTTTCAGCAGTTGTAAATCAGTGCTTACATAGTCTCTCGGTGTAGAGACAGGACACAAAGGGTTTAGCTGTGATTTGCTTTGAAAAGTCCTGGAATTTTTTGATTAAACACAATGAACTTGAAATGGTGAAATCTGAGTGAGCGATCTAAGTAATTTTTCTTGCAATTTTCTTCAGTGCTTATACTGCCCAACTTTTGTGGCATAATAGAAGGACATGGACACATCAGAAATTGGGTTGTGTCTTTCCAATGGTTCCTGATATTAACAGAAAGGAATAAAATAAATCGGAGCTGGTTTTATGCACCACTGAAGAGAACATGCGATGCTGAGCCTGGAACAGCAGCCGGGCTGGAACAGAAACAGGCCTTGAGTTTATTAACTGGAGATAAACATTTTAAAACGCCATTTCACTATGTGCAGAGTTTTTCACACTGAATTTTGGTTTCCATCTAAAGCGTGTGCCAGATAAGAGCACCTGCGGCTGCTGCTGGGAGGAGCTGGTCCCTGCAGGGAGCTCCTGCTCTGGTGCTGGGTCAGGTCTGGAGCTCATGGTGATGCTGGGTCCGGTCTGGAGCTCCTGCTCTGGTGCTGGGTCTGGTCTGGAGCTCCTGGTGATGCTGGGTCTGCTCTGGAGCTCCTGCTCTGGTACTGGGTCAGGTCTGGAGCTCCTGGTGGTGCTGGGTCTGGTCTGGAGCCCCTGGTGGTGCTGGATCCAGTCTGGAGCCCCTGGTGATGCTGGATCTGGTCTGGAGCTCCTGCTCTGGTGCTGGGTCTGGTCTGGAGCCCCTGGTGGTGCTGGGTCTGGTCTGGAGCTCCTGCTCTGGTACTGGGTCCGGTCTGGAGCTCCTGGTGGTGCTGGGTCTGGTCTGGAGCTCCTGCTCTGGTGCTGGGTCTGGTCTGGAGCTCCTGGTGATGCTGGGTCTGGTCTGGAGCCCCTGGCATGGGCAGAGCCTGGCCAGGGGATGGTTGCAGGGATGGCAATGAGGAGACAGCAAATGGTTTCAGTGTGGGCTGCCTGGCGGAGTGGAGAGGGTGAGTTTTGGAGAATTCCAGCTATGTCATGGGAAATGGCCGCAGCCAGACTTGTGATTAGCAGCAGAGAGCAAATCCTCTGGGTCATTGCCAGGGTTCAGGAGGGCAAAACGCTGCTGGGCTATCAAATTGTTGCCATACTTTGTTTAAAAAAGAAAGCGGGGGGGGGGGGGGTTGGGAAATATAAGTGGGGGGAAAAAACCTAACAAAGAAGCAGATGACTTTTTTAGGTGTCAGATGTGCCATCGTTTTAATGTTGCTGACATGTACATCCTGGGCAGTGCATGAGAACAGAGGAGGGCTGGAACAAGTGCATTTAAATACTGAAGGTATTGAGGAAATCTGAAGAGTTAATAGCTACTCAGTTGTTACGGGTTTTTTCCTTTGGATTAAAAGAATCCTCTTGTAAATTTGACTGACGTCTTTTTCTTAGAAAATTTACCTACGTTGCGGGTAGTTTTTATGGATTACTGATCCCAAAACGGCTTTAAACTGATTTTTCTGTATCATAAATGGAAAGAAATCATGAGGCGTATTGAGGGAAGATGAAAAAGTATTTTATAATTTTTTTAAAAAACAAATAAGAAAAGTATATTCTGCAAGGATACTAATTAGAGCTAAAAGCAAAGTAGAGAACTGAAACTACTGTCAGTACACTAAAATTCATTGAATTTTTCTGGTGTGAGGCAAGCTGTTGTAAATACCTGCAGTATTGGTCAGACCTGCTGAGTGTGATTTGTGAGAGCACTCCAAGGAGGAGTTTCCTGGTTCTGGGACCTTGCAGCTCTCCAAGGCAAACCTCTTTATCCATTCACCTCAGGTAAGTAAACAGAGGTGTTTGCCTTCCCCTCTGTGGCTGCTTCCTAAACCACAGTGCCATGGCTGCTGGAGCAGCTCCTCTGCCAGGCGGTGCTGGGAGGCTGTGCCACCCATCCCTGAGACAGGTGCTGGCTGACCACACTCCAACCCATTCATTTTCCCATTCTCCAGCGCTCCTGCCTCGCCCCAGGAGCAGGCTGCAGGGCTGGTGGTGCCAGCCTGGCTCGGTGGGCCCCACAGCCCTTGCAGCGAGGCTGATCTCTCCGGATCCCTGCCCTGGAGAGCAGTGCCATGCGTGGGTGCTGCTGCAGAGCACCCAGAGCGGTGTCAGGGCTCCAGGCTGGCGCGGTTCCTCCTGTCAGGATCCTCTGTCTGCACGGAGTGATGCTGCCCTCACCCTCTCCCGGTGGCTGTGGTTTTGGGCTGGCAGGATGCCCTCGGCTGGCTGTGGAACTTGCTCCTCTGGATGTTTAGCACAGGGAGGAGGAATCCACTGGGGCGGTGGAAAAAAACCCCAAGTCCTTTTCCCTGGGTTAAGGCTGAAGCTCTCCAGCCTTGTTTCCGAATAAAATGTGTGGGTTCTTCCAGCTGCCAGCCGTGGCAGGGACAGTTTGAGGGGTCAGAGCTGATGATGCCAGACCTGGAAATGCTGATCAAATCCTTCCCAAAGAGCCTTATGGAGTGCTCTGATTTATTTTCTGATCACTGAACTTTTATTTATTTCTTGTTCCCTCACAATACTAATGACATTTCCAGTTGATCTTTCCATTTTTTCATTTCCTTATACGTTTCAACTTTCAGTAAATACAATCCCACATTCTTTACTCATGTGTAAGTTACAGAAAATTTACCCTAAAAGCAAATCTCTGCAATTTACATGTCAGTAATTATATTTTGCTGTATTAATCTGATTGTTTGAATTAATCCATCCAACCTATTTCTTTAGTAAATGCAGAACACTTAGAGGTTAGTGTTTCAAGAATAATACTGTAAGTGAGCAGAGCTTTGCAGACTTCTATGCCAAACGCTGTCTAGATGGAGAGTTCTTTCCCACACAGAGATGTCCTTCCCCCACTCTCTGCACCATGGGAAGCAGAGGCATCGTCCAGGACTCATGGCACAGAGCTTAATAGCTGCTGTGGAAGCTGGGAATTGTGTCTGCAGCAGCCCCAGATGGAAATGTGGGACTGTTTGCTGACCAGTTAAGAGCTTACACGAAGCATTTGGCTGGAGGACAGCACTGCAAGTCACAGGGGTGACACTGATGCATTTGGGTTGGCTAAAAAAACTAAACCTAGGAAGGTGTAACTAGTGTATCCAAAGTATTCCGAGTGAATCTGAGTTGATTTTGATGTATTTCTTGGCAAGGTTAGGTTGAATGTCAGCAGTCAAGTGGGCTCTTGTTAGTGCTCAAGATTCATGGCTTGTCTCTTACAAAGCATCTATTTCCTAAATGAGAATTTGCTCGCTGAGAAGCAGCTAAACCAGGTACAGAAGTAATTGGCAGGAGTTGCCCTGAAGTAAAGCTGCTCACTTGAGGTGACATCTGTGTCTGGTTTGGTCTGAGACCTTGGGTTTTGGGTGCGTTTCATTCCTAAAGGATAAATGGAATTGAGAGCACATCTCTGTTTTGTGTTGCCATGAGTGCCCTCCCCTGAGGACTCTGTTTGCATAGAGGGATGTGCAGGGTCTGGAAGGTGGTTCTGAGGAAATCACAGCCTCTGAGTTGAGGGATTAAGAGGTCACCACAAGAACTTCTGGGCATGTAATCCTGGAGTCAGCGCTGTGCGGCAGTGCTGGGTGTGTTCCAGCGCAACCAGTGACAAAATATCCTGGCGCTTTTGGCAAGCTTTGGGCATGAAGTGGAGAGAGCTACAGGTATGAATTGTGGAACAATCTTCAAAGGATGGAGAGGTAACAGAGCTACCTGGAAACATACAGGAATTTCTTGAAGTTTTCAGCATTCTTAAAACCAGATGAAAGCATTAAAATGGCCAGATGTGCAGAAGAGATTTGCAGTGTAAATGCATAAATACCATAATGACTGACACACTCGGCGACTTTGAAGTATGTTTTTAATTCTGTTGTTTTCATGTAGTGCTGTGTGTGAAATGTTTTGATCTCACATAGGAAGAAGAGTTAGGTCTGTAACAACCGCATGAATGGTGTGAGAGTGCTTTGCAGTGTATTTCTGTGCCTGGAAAAACTGGCATCTTGTTCCCTGTCATCAACTCAAGATGCGAAAAGGAAATGTACAACTGCTGAAAGTTGTGCAAAGAATCTGGTGAGGAATCCTCTGTCTTTGAAGATCTCCATATGCGAGGTATTCATGCATGTTTTGGAGATGACTTTGTTCTTGGGATTCCTGAAGGTATTAAGGAGGAATGTATATAGCAGGCTTGTGTTTGGCAGCAGTTTAACAGCACAAAACAAATCACAAATGCATAAATATGATAAGTTATTGTCTCTGTCAGAAGTGAGCACAGTCAGAAAGCTCTGTCCAACTGTGATCTGTGTGGTCTGGCTCCTGGCAGTCAAACACTGCGAGTGTGGAAGTTAATGTTCCAGAAAGTTATCTGTAAAGAGCTGTCTGAGCTCCTGATGGGCAAGGCTCGTGTTGTCGGAGATCAGATCGTGTTGTTCTGATGGCGAACCATCCGTCTTTGTCTCATTGGCTGCCTCGTTCAAGTCAGGCTAAATTTCCAGACTGATGTGCCTTCCAAGTACTGAGAGTGCTGAGGTTCAGTTGCTGGAGGGAAAGGTGTGCTCAAGGAAATATTTGATGTGAAAATACATGGCTTGAAAGTCATGAAACGTTTCTGAAGGGAGAATGGGAAGGAGTAACTGGAGTTCAGAGAGAGACTATAAATTGCACCTTTAATGAAACTCCATGCTGGGCTCAGAACTAGGCCTATAGAAAACAGAGAGTGTACCTCTTAAAAGTGAGAAAAATGTGCTTCTGTTTAAATGCAGTCTTTCTTCACTGTAGCCACCTTGCTGTATTTGTAGCTGCACCCTGCAGAACCTCCCCACTGCTCAGCTGTGAGCTGTCACTGTCCTCCAGGCTCCTCCTGCAAGCCCTGCTGTTTTATGGCACACTGATTCCAAATATTCACATTTTTAATCAATTGCAGGAGCATATACAGCTGCATGGTGCAGTTCATGACCTACTTCCATATCAAACTTGATAAAGGTAGTTAATTTTCCATAGCAGTTGCTGCAAATCCTGAGAACTATTTTGTTTGTGTGGCTTTGAGGATATTCTCTGGGCACAGAGGCAGTGTAGGGCACAATGAAAGAGATTCCTCCCTTGTCCTGCAGAATAACAGAGAAAAAGATGGAAAGAAGGATCTTTAAAAGACAGGCCATAGTTTCCATTCTGAGGCTGGTGGAGCAGGGCTGTTGAGTGACTGTGGAGAAAAGCTCCATAATTGTGAAGGTGTGTGATTTGCATGGGGGAAATCAGCTCCTTAGTCATGGAACTGTGTTTTTGTAATCAGAACACACTAGATGTACTTTCTGGACTTATTTAATACTTCTAACCTTGCCTTGATTTCTCTGGGCTGATTTGCTGCTGAGTTTTGCTTTGCCCCTTGCATCTATTTTGGATTTCTGGGTAGGTTTTCTGTGCTGTTTCTGTGCTGTTCCCTGAGTGCTGGGTCAGAGCTGCTCTCCAAGAAACAGCCAGCCCAGAGGGGAGAGATGCTGATCGTGGGCTCTGTGCGGGGGTGGCATCTCTAAGCATTTGCCCACACTTTTGTATCGCGAGCTGCAAGTCAGTCGTGTGCATTTGCAGTGACTTTATTCTGAATTAAGGTGAGCTGGTAGACGTGCAGATTTAGAGTCTGAGCTACAGTGCTTCTGGTGAAGTTCTGCTGTTTTGCCACGAAACAGATGGAGCTTTGCTAAGGTGTTTCATAAAAATTCTGGGGATGGCTTTGACAGACGAATCAGGAGGAGAATTTAGCATTCAGATGGCTGTAAGCTGTCCCAGGAAATTCTGAGCAGAATTTTCTCTCCCTGGTGATTAAAAAAAAAATCTCCTGAGAGTAGAGACTGTGAATGTTGGCTTCTGAGAAAAGTCTGCTGCTTCTATAGTAATGAGACATAATTGAACGTAGTATTTAATTCACAAGAATGTTTTCTGAGTGGTATTTGGGCCACAGGAGGAGAAACAGACTGTACCAATCCAGGTAGACATTTTCTGAGGAGTAAATTTGAATTTTCCTTTGATGTAGAGCATAGGCTGTGCCTAGTGGTGAAGGATATTTATGGTTTTAGTTTTCTGTTCAGACAAACAGCAAATGTACTCCACAGCTTGGCCAGTCTCTGCTTTTCCTGAGAGAAGCTGAGATGAGTCAAGATCCTCCTTTCAAGCTTTGGAAATCTTCTGGCTACCTTTGAATAAAATGATTGAGTTTGTCAATTCCTTGTCACTTTGTTTTTTTTTTCTCATTTGACTTCTTGCTAGCAAAGATTGTCTCCCAAGCCTGTGTCCTGTGTCTCAGTAAATGTTGTGTGAAATTAAGAGTTTTGCAAGCTCACAGTTTTCTTTGTCCATTCCAACGTGTGTGGGTAATGGGAATGAGCCCTGTGATGCTGTTCATCACTCTGCACTGGGGAAATCTTGTGAAGCAGAACTGCTGCGGCAGTTTCATGAGAAAATATTTGTCAGTAGAAGTAAAATTTGATAAAAGTTAACTAGAAATGTGGGTTAAGTGTGGGGAAAAATCTTTGTAAACACAGGAGGAGTTTGGAGGTGAGTAACAGGTGGGTTTTGTGTAGAACCTCCCTTGCCTGGGGTGGGCTGTGGGACTGACTCCGTGCAGGTGATCAGGAGTTCTGTGGAGCATTTCCATCTGAGTTACGATTCCTGTCGGGGGTTGCAAGGTTTAGGGGCAGGATTTTAGTCTTAAATGGTACCTGGTGTTCCTTCAGCTCCACAGCTTGAGTATGGACTGAGGTGGTGACATGTCAGTGCAGACTGACTCGAGGTGTCAGCGTTCCTGGAGGTGGAAGTATTCCTGGAGTCGTGCAAGAACATTAAACATTGATATTTTCAAAATCATAAACATAAAATGGATACCGATTTGTTTTACCAGGCTAAGGCATTAACCTCTATGGATTTAGCAATTTAAATTAGCTTTTCTAAAAAACTGCAGCACTAAAATGAAAGATCAGTTCTATAGTGTTAGAAATGGTAGAATATTGATTAATGGCTTAAATCTAACCTGCTCTTAGAAATGTTGTCTATATAAATGTGAAAATGGGAAAATATATAGGTGATAAAAGTGCTGTTTTCCCAAGGAGCCTGTTCTGCCTGTTAAGGTGTAAGCCATGAAGCTTTGTTTTTCAATGAGAAGATGTATCTATTGATATGAGAAATAGATCTATTCTTTCAGCTGGGTGTTTGTGTTATCTCTGCTGTTTCCATTGGTTTTTTTTTTTAGCCCAACTTTGACTTGTTTGTAATTTATTATTTTTTTTCTGATGTTGGTCTGGACTCTTGATATAAAGTGTTCATTGGCTGTACCATGGAAATGCAAAATCAAAGGTGTAGTTGCCATGGCATCTCTTCTGGGTTAGGGAGTGTGCAACTTCTACTTTGCTGCTTAATTTTTAAATAATCTAAGGCCACGTAGACTTAACATTTTCCTTTGTATACCTTAATGTAAAATTATTTTCACGTCTATTTTGTGAATTTTACAGACTATTTATAGATCTGTATCAAACAGATTCTATATACAAGCATTACTAGATTTGTCTGGTTTTTTTCCTATTTATTTTTAAATTGTAATTTCATCTGATGGAAGGTAATCACTACATTTTTAGATACAGTCTGTATGTTAAAAATAACCCTCTTTGCCTGCCTCAAAAAGAGATGATGCAGAGAAATAGAAAAGTAAATATAAACTTAAAAAGGAGATGAGATTACATCTCTGACTTCTGCTGAGGCATTTTAGGAGGGGGCCTGCTCATCAGCTTCACTTCAGAATGGATTTCTGCTATTAGTGAGCTTGTGATGCAGAAAGCTTCAGCCAGTCTTTAAATAGAAAAGAGAGTACAGCTGTTTGGGGTTTTTTCTCATCCTAAAAAGGCAGACAGACTTTAAAGCCGAGTTCTGCAGCTTCTCCCTTGTTTGCAGAATTATCAGAGGGACAGATAAGAATGGATTTTGTCTGTGCCCCTTATCAGTGACCCTCCCTCGGCTGATGTGCCCTCTGCAAAGAGCTGACAGAGCTTTTCCTGCTGCCATTCAAATGGGAAGTGTTGGGACGAACGGGACAAGTACACTGCAGTCACAGAACACTTCTGCAGGTGCCTCCGGCAGGGAAATCTTGTCCGGGAAATCTTGTCCGAGCTGCTCCTGCCAGCCCAGCAGTGAGGCTGAGTGAGTCCTGTGAAGTGAGGAACAAACTCAGCTGTACAGAATCCCCACTGCTGCCCAAAGGGGGTGGGAAATAGTGGGGCAGGAGGGTAAGTTAATGACCATTCCTCAGAGGTGAGCAGGGATGCAGAGCCTTGTAATGTAAATATTCAGAATGGTTGCTTTTGGAAACCTATGTATGTTTTTCTTCTGGGCTTTTTAAAATCCAGTTAGCCAAATAACCCAAACAGTTTTCTTGTATTTATTTAGGCAGGAAGCCAGCTGCTCAATTTGTCCATATTACCTATCAGAGAATTTAGAAGAATAAATATTCTATTTAGTTTTCATTCTCTTGAAGTACAAAGTGTGTTAAAAACCTTCCTGGTAGACATTCACCTTACTTTTGTCTACAGATCAACAATTTCTTATTGAAAAACTGCCTCATTTCAGGATGATTAATTTAATAGCTCCCAGTAAATGAATAATTGTAACCTTTGGACAAAAGGGTCTGATTAATTGTAATTATTTTGTATGCAAAGATTCACAGACTTCTGCTGATTCCGTCTATTTTGCCGAAATTATTTTTAAAAGCTTTTATTTGGTACATCTTCCTTTCCTGTAAAAAAGCTGCTACTTCTGTCACCTATTGACTTCATAAAAGTTTCCTGAATAGAGTAGCAGTGTTTATTTGGAAGGCAAATGTTTATTTTTGTGCCTAAGGACAGGATGTGTTTGTGCCTCCTCTTCATGTTTAGGAGGGGAAGGGGAAAAGAGCTCCCGAAGCCTTTGGCTTTTGAGAAGGCATCACAAGGTCTCAGTCTGAGCAGAATTGCTCAAAAGGGGGAGGCTGAACCCCCCGAGTCCGAGCTGTTCCTTTTGGCTGCCTAGGCACAGGTGACAACTGCAGTGACCTGTGTGATCCCAGGGGCAGCTGCACAGCCGGGCTGGGATGTGCTCAGAAACACAGAGAGGAGCGAGCTGCAGGGCACAGGCACATCAGAAATCCTGCTTCAGACACGGGAAATGAGAGTACAGAACACTGTGGATGCGACAGAGCTCCCAAAGATTTATTAGGTGGATGGAGAAGTAGTTGAAAGGGGTTTGTGAAATAATACTTGTTAGGCTAAACAGAAGCTTCTTGGTTTTGGTGTGGGTAATTTCCCCACATGAGCAGCAGTGGGGTTTGTCAGCAGAAGATGCTGTTGTTTGTGAGGTCACACCTCTCTCTGTGCCATGGGCTGCTGTTCTGCCCCTTTGGTACCCAGGGGATGCCCAGCAGCGAGGGCAGTGCCCAGCTCCCACCCTGGGCTGTGAGGAGACTGCAGATCCCTGCACAGGCTGCCTGCACGGAGAGGATGGAGCACAGGGGAGGAAATGGTGCTTGGCTGGTGTGTTTCCCAATAGCAGAGTTGCAAATGTGTGTATTTAACTGCTGTAGCTGGGGAGGTTCTTTTGGATGTTTCAAACTTGCAGTAGCTGGAGGTGTTTAGGCAAGTACAGTTTTATCCGTGAATTTTTCAGTATAAACAGTACTTGGGAGATCCCTATTCATTACAGAATTTGCTGTAAGAAAACAGCTGGTTCCTCTGGGCTTTTATTTCTTCCTGCTTCTATTAATTGGATTTTTTTGGCGACCAAAATTCCCTTTTCTGTTTGCTGTCCTGATGAGACACCCAGAGCTACACAAGCCCCATTAAGAAGATTGGGGCCTTTCTATATAACGTTACACGAGCTGAAATGGAAACCAGCCACTTTAGTTGATTGAATTCAGTTTACATTTGTTGTTGGGTGATATGACACCTGAAGCATTGATGTACAAAACCTCCTTGGGTAAAGCACAAGTAATTTGACTGCTCCAGCAATCTTTATTTACTGTTATCAGGCAACTTGTCTTTTTATTTATTCATTTATTGACGCTGCATTTTATTCACATTTTTTGCTTGGTTTGGGACATTGTGAATATTTTCAAATCCATGTCTGTGGCATTTGACAGATGCGAATTGTAAAGTCAGAGATGTGTCACAAATAGCACAGAACAAATGTTTGCATTTCTAAATATTTATCAACATTTATGTGAAGCTACCTGTCTTTGTATCTATAGATACAGTTGTTATAGGATTGAGTTAAATCACTAATGTCTATTCTCAGATATACCAAAAGATTTTGCAGAGTCAGTTCAACTGAAATGAAAAATCTTCCTTTTGTGTAAGCTATTAGTGAAACTCAAAATTCAAAGATGAACCAATGTGTAGGTTAGAGGTGAGGGAAAGTCACCTTGAAAATGAGCTGACGAGCATCTGGCTCTAAATGGGAATGAAGTCTTGCATTTAGGAAATAGGTCAGGCTGGTTAACAGGCCATTATCTGAATTCAGCACTTGTTTGTAAATATATTTGTACTTCCATTGTAGTTGAATTGTTGGGTGGTTTGTTTTGTTTTTTTTTTTTTTTAATTTCACACATAGAACCATTTGATGACACTTTGATCCTGCTTTGTTCTTTTATAGAATCCTTGTTTAAACTTTTCAGGAAAGGAAGAATTTGGTTTTAATTCTTCTTGTGGACAAACCAAAATTTTTTCTTCCAATGATATCAGTGTCCATTTAATTAAATATTTTAGGTCTTTAGCTGAAGACCAACCTTTTCCATGTAGTAAGAACCAGAAATCCATCATAGGGTTTTGTACGTTTGGCTACACAGAAGGTGGTGCTTTCTTACAGTAGCAGCTTGGAAAATGGCACTTTTTCCTCTGTAGTGGAAGTTCTGACTCCTGATGTGCAGGACAGGAGTTGAATTTAAGAAATTGCTGTCTGTTTAGCTATTGCTTGCTGCTTGCTGAGAGAAGTGATATTCTGTATGCTCTGTATACAGAGTGGCTTCAATAACTGAATTTTCTTTCCTCGGAGGACTGGGAATGTAGTCCTGTCATCTTCTATCTTTGAAATTTAAATTCTGACTGAGTGAACAAAAACACAATTTGAGTTTTTTTCACTTCAGGTTATGTGTGGAAAAGTAGAAGGCAATAAAAGGCATGGGAGAAAGAGATGCATGGATGAGATGTTTTGTTTCATTTCTATCCTTTTTGAAATTACAGTAATTTGCAAAAGGCTATTCTTAGTCATCAGAAATAATGCAATAGGAGCAGCAGGGGCTGGTGACTTGTATTATCCAATATTGTGTTTGCAACCTTTGATTCAAATAAATAAAAACATAAAAAAATAGAAAAACAGCATAAATCAAAACAACCTCCCACAAAACCCAAATCCCAGAACAGAAAATCATCTCTGCGTGACTCTCTTGTAATGAAGTCACTTTCTGCATGGGTCTTCCTAATGGTTTGTGACTTTTCAATCTTCCCTATTATAGTTCTAGACCCTGCAGTTGAAGAACACTTAGGATTGTGTGCATTGGTTGGTCATTTAAATATCCAATGCATAATTTGGGAAATTAACTATGAACTATGAGAAGAGTATATATGGATTTCAAAGTTTGTCTTTGTTCTCCTTCCTTCTGAAAGAGGGGAGGAGAACAAAGTAGTTCTCCTCTAGAGAGGAGAAACACAGAGTAGTTCTCCTCCAGTAGTTATCTCCAGGGGGATTCTGAATGTTGATGGAGTTTCAAAATGAGTGGAAATTCAGCGTTGAGCACTCTGTGAAACTTGTGCATGTGGGCATTGGCAACTGCAATTCCCCTTCAGCCTTACCCTGAGCTAAGCTGCCTAAAGCTGTGCAGACCTGCTCAAACACAGTGACAGTGAGCTGCTGACGGGGGAGATCTCCCTGCTCTCTCTAAAACTCTGTGTTTCTTGTACATGGCTTATTTTCTTGCCAGGTGCCACATACTCATAGAAAGGCACCGTCGAGAGCAGAAAATACAAACATTGAGTGATTAGAATGAGCAGTGCTGCCTGTGTATCATGGAGCCATGGCCGAATTGGGAGAAGAGCTCATCTCCTGCACAGACTTAGTGTCTGCTCTTCGAGACTCTGCTCATTTGTAGTGACATTCATAGGAATTGCTTCTGATATTCAGTAGTCAGTTTTAATAGTGAAAACAGATTGGGAGAATTTTGGAAACTTGATGTTACAGTGTCTTTAAAGAAATAGCAGTGGACTCCTTCACTTCCAACTACTTAATAGATTTAAGAATCAGGTATTTTATGCTGCTCTCTGAAGGAAACATAAAGGCTTTTTAATGTTAATGTGTAATAACAGCTACTGAAGACAAATGGTCCGGTGAGGTTTTACTGACAGCTGTGGTGATGGGCTTGGCATCACCGTGACTTGCTTGTAGCCATGATCTCTTTCTTTTCGGAGGCATTGTTATGATGTCACCTCAGAGGAACAGTGATTGTATCTGCATGTTTTCTTAGTCTGAATTATTGGAGATTAAATGATTGCTTTGGCATCACAGTTTGTATCCAGTTAAAGCTGACAGGCTCTTGTTAATGGATAAAGAGCCATCGTTAATTAAAAATACCCCAGCAACAAAACAAAAACAGACAGCGAATCTTTATATTCTATTTATAGTTAGGCTAATCAGGTTTTATTTGTAATAATTTTTAAGGGAGATGCCCAAGTTGAGGAGTAAGAGGCTAAGGAATCCTGTGGGCTGTTTGTGGAGGCACCCCAGAGTTGTGCTCAGTGTTGATCTATAGTTCCATAATCTGCAGGAAACGTGTCGTTTCACTCGGAGCTGTAAGATCGGGGCACAATCCATCTCTCTCACTGGAGTGTGACGAATTAAATAACTGTCTGACAAGATCTGCTTCTTGGGAGCTCTGCAGAGATGAAATGAGGTCTAAACTCAAGGGCATGTGAGAATAATACTTCAGAAAGTACCTGGAGATGAGAATTAAATGTACCAAAAGAAGCTAAAATGCTTAATTTTTAAAGGCATATTTGCTGTGTATAGTTCAATAAGTTAATGCTTTCCATATTCTGTGCTCACAAGGAGAAAAAGCAGAATGTGTGTTCTTAAGCAGTGCCTTGACAAGGGCTAGTCCCATTTCTGTCATTAGCGAAGGATAATGTCTGGAGTGGCAAATGTCCAGAAAAAGCAATCCACTATAAAGGCATATTTACTTCAGTCAGAGAATTTGAGCTGTGGTTAAAGTATCAATATTAGCTTAAGAAAGTATTTGGCAGGGAGAGAGCCCAAAACACAACTGGTTACCTTACACTGTGTGTTCTGCTCGGGCGCCTTCCCCTGCTCGTCACAAAGCCACTTTGGAGCATGAGGACACATCTCAATCCCTTCCCCCAGCTGGGTTAACAGTGATTTTTGCGCTGCCCTGGGTGAGACACAGGTGGAAGGCAGAGCCGTGCGGTGTCTGGCCGCGGAGGAAGCGGCTGGCAGGAATTCCAGAGCTCATGGTTTTCCAGTTCCTTCCTCAAACACAGAATGCCTGAGCCAGTGTGTCACTGGTGGTGCACCAGCTCCCATTCTGGCTCCCTGCAACGCTCCCCTTTGATGGCTGTGGGTTTCCTGTAAATTCGAGGCCACGGCATCTGTGCGTGAGCTGTTTGCTGGAAGAATTCCTCCCCTTTTATTGGTGTGCTTGTGTAACCTGTTCCGTGCTATCAGCACTCCTTCGCACCCTTCCCCCATGTAGAGATTGAAAAATAAAAATGGATTCAGTCTTGAAGTGGGAAGCATAAGAACCTTTGTGGCTTATTCAAAATACGAGAATATATATGGGGCTAAGTATTGGTCAGATAGGAAGCCTAATTTCAAATGGCTCCCTCGGGGATATTTTTCTGGAGGGGAACAGTGCTCTGCTTCATTCAGTGAAGTTGTGTTCGCTGTCAGCATTGCTCATTTGCTAGAGATGTGTTTCAGGTTATTTTAATGTTTGTTTCAGGGTATTTTAATGTTTTAGCCAGGTTTTACCTTAGATATTCAGCCACAAGAGTATTTGTGCAGCTTCCGATGCTGTAGAGCTGAAGTAATTTGTGTTCAGCAATCCAAACATTTTTCTGTCTTGCACAGAAATGGACTGTTCTGACACATCCTTCAGTATTTTCTAATTAGGATTTAATGAAATGCAGAAATTCTCCCTTGTAAATAGATCATGTGGTCTGATACAGCAATATAAGAGTAATTGGAAATGTGCTGTAACCTTTAACAGGATGTGTGAGTGTCCTGTGTCCATTCTCATGTCATTCTCAAGAGTTGATTCTGTGGTGAAAAGTCAAGAAAGGTTAATCTTTTCTTAAATGAGATTAAGGCTAGGGAGCAACATGATTCACATTCCAAATATAATTAGCAATAAATGGATAAAATGTAGGGTTACTTGCTTTGACTGTGATGAAAATTTTTTTGTTGTTTTTTGGTTTTGGTTTTTTGTTTTTTTTAAAGCAGCATCAATGCAAACTTTGGAACATAAGCTGATCCACTAATGCCCTGAGTAAAGTTAAAACCAGGAAACTGCTAACTGGATTGCATTTTGCATCAGTTAACAAAATTTTAATTTCTGTATGGGTGTGGTTGTTCTTTTTTTTCTTGTCTGAATCTTTACCCCTTGAAGTTCTTTTCCTTGGGTAAGAATTTCAGATATGGATTAAATTCAAGACCATTGGTACTTAATGCATCTTCTCTGAGTGTAAGAGTCCTTATAGAAGTATTTCTTATTAATTAAGGATGTTGGTATGAAATGCTTTCATCATGGACATTAAAATAGTCCAGTTCTTGGGTGGCTTGGAGAGTTTTAATAATGCAAGAAGGGGGTATCTCGAACAGTGTCAAGCCCAGCAGATTTCCCTTACATTTTCCACCTCTTTTAAAGTGCCCAGATCTCTTTACAGTGCAGAGGATTTTGGATAACCCAATTAAATGATTAATTTTTAAAGTTTAGGATTTTATTTGCCTTTTTTTTTCTGTAGTCTGCGGTGATCCTAACAAGAGAATGCATACTATTGCAGTGTTATCTTGACTTGATTATTTTGTGATAGATGGCTTTGGCATTTTCTACTCTCATCTTTCCAAAGTATTTTGGAAGATTCTGTATTCGTAATAAACATCTTATCTCAGAAGCTGATAATAAAGGTCTGTTACGAGTAGGAATTAAAAATGTCAATTTGTTTGAACAGCTTGTGTTGTTTCAGTACAAATTGTTTGGTGAGTACACAAGGCTCCAGTTCCATCTGAATGGCACTAAATTATGCTGAACTAATTATATTCTTGCTTTATGTAGCCTGACATTTAATTACAGAAATTAAATTCTCTGTGCACACCTCACCCCACGAGTGCATGACATGCAGCTCTTTCCTGTAGCTCTTTCACCTGCTTTATCTTCCCATCAACTTCTTATTTGCAATAAAAATGTATTTCCATGAGAGCTTTTACCTGAGATGTTGCCTTCAAGTTGCAGATCATAAGCCATGTAAGCAATTGGCATAGGTGCCATTTTTAAATTATTTTCCAAAGTGTGTATCAGTCTTAACTGATGGAGTTGAATTCTTTTCAATAAATTATGATCTGACCTTTTTTGTTCTCCATGGAAACCAGCCTTTTATTAATGCTACTGTTCTCCCGCAGCTTTTCTGATGTATCTGTATCCATAAGCAGATATTAAAGGAGAATAATTCCACACAAACACTCCCTTCCCCCCGTAAAGAACACCATTTATTCTAAATTGCATTTTCAGGTATGAAAATTTGGATGAAACATTAAATGAAATGGTAAATATATCAGCTACAACCACTAGAGAGCACGTGGGCTGGGATGGCAGAATGGAGCAGGTCCCAAAGGATTGCTCCTCTTGGGAAACCTAGATTTGCCCTGCAAGGGGAACTCCAGAGAGGAGGAATATTCCAAGGAGGGAATATGGCAGTGGAATTAGGACAGGGCAAAACTGTATCAAGTGCATTTGTTGTGTCTCATAGCATAGGAAAAAAAAATTAATTTTCTATAAATATGTTAAAATACAAGCAGATCATCAGAAGGCAAGTGTAAGCATTTGAAACATTACATTCGGTGCTCAGTTTTACACTGTGGTAATCTCTGGTCTGAAAAACCTCTCAAAATTAAAACTTAATCTGTGCTATTGTGTTGCATTTTCCTGTGCAGTATTAACTTTCAGATTAAATATTGGAGCTAGAACAAAGCTGTGAAGTGTATCTGGAGCCCCCTGTGACACGGGAGGTCCCTGGTGCTACCTGGAGTCATTTTAAAATGCAATCATGGTCTTGTCAGACAAGTTTTTTCTGACTTCATAATTAGGTATCTTTGTTTTTCTGGGTGATGTTTTGTGCTTTAGAGATTTCTCAGACTTTACTTCAGACTACCCTCAGGGTTTTTTCGGAGCAATATTCAGGGCATTCTAAAACTGATGTTCATGAGGAAATAGCTCTGCTGAGGTTTCTGCTCAGGCTGCAGGGAGATGAGCAGGTATTTTCCCAAGGTGTCATTTCAGAAAGACACGAAGGGCTGAGCTGTTGGTCTAATCCACCAGCCTGTTGGTTTGTGACAATTTGATTGCTTCATTTACAGCATCGTGAGCTTTATTTGGTTGTCAGTCCACACATCATTAGTTATAAGATGCTCCAAAGCAGAGCTGTAGCTGCTGGAGAATATTAGCAGTGGGTTGCAAAGAAATGAAAGCGGTACCTACAGTTTGGCGAACAAATAAAATAGCATTTTAGTTTCTTTTCAGTGTTCTTTTTCTTCAGAGAAGCTAACACACAATCTTTTCTGTTCAAAATCATTCTAATTATGGTCATTTGGGATAAAACACTGGAGTTGTTTTTTGGTTGGGTTGTTGTTTTTTTGATGCTGCTGTAGAATTAACAGCTTTTCCCTTTTCCTCTGTGAACGTCAAAGAAAATGAAGTGTTCTGGGATCTAACATATTGCCTATTAAAAAAAAAATAATCTGTATCATGTCACTGAGTACTTTGTCCAAATGTAGTTTTGAAAGACGGTAGCATATTATGTCCAAATGTTGGTCTTTGGAGTGTGTAAAATAGAGTGTTCTTCGTGGTTTTTTTTTTCTTTTTTCTTTTTTCTTTTTTTTTTTTTTGTAGATTCAAGGTCTTTTACCTTTTGGAAGGACTGTTGCACTCTCAAAAGTGACAAGCCTGGAAAGCACTTGTGTCAAAAGTCTGTTGTCATTAGGCTTTAGCAAGTTAGGGAATAACCTGAAACACGGAGGGGCAGCAGAACCCGAGCCAGGTCATTCTGGGCACAGAGAGTTTAATTTTAACACTCACTGATTGCCACACCTCCGTGGGTGCAGTGACCTCTCCAAGGAACTGCTCCCTCTCAGGAATCACACAGGGCTAGAAAACCACCAGGCTTTTTTTCCTTTGCTCATTGAATTAATTTCAGGTTATCTCAGTGTGGAGCACAGAGCATCAGAAGGTGCTGGAGGCGCTGGGAGCGAGGAGGGCCATGTGCAGAGGTGTTTGCCTGACGTGCTGGATGCGCTCAGAGGTGGCTGCGGCACCAGGAACCGAGGGCAGGACATCAGCAGGGATGGTTTGGGGGTGTCAGGGCTGGGAGAGCGGTGCTTGCGTGGCTTTGTGCATGGATTGGGTTAAATGGTGGGAAAAGCTGGAGAGGGAAGGCGGCAGTGCGTGCTCCTGAAGAGCTGGACTGTAATTAAAGTTGTAACTTCACGGGAGGAGCGCGTTTGGGTATTGGTGAATTTGTGAAGCCACTGAGGCGCTCGCAGGTGTGATTGCACAGCTCTGTCCTGATGTCACGGAGTCTTCTTTCCTGTGGCTGCTGAAATTCCACGGAACAACAATGTGCTGAGAGCAAGGAACAAGTTTAAACTGAGGTGGTAATTTTCTGGCGGGTTTTAATGCGCTGCTCATGGTCTGAGCATGGCATGTTTGTCGCCCTGACTGCAGAACTGCTGCGATGGACTTGTGTGAATTGGGACAAACAGAGTGCCTGCAACTGCAGCTGCAATACCTGTGCCTTCATAACGCTGCTTAATCCTTTCTTAGCAACAAATTAATATATTTATGCTAAAGTTTTGTGTCTTTTTGGGGTGACATGGCTGGGAAGACAGTTGTAGTGTCTTCAGCTTATTTTCTTATCCATGGGTGCCTGTTGCTTGGGGAACAAAGCATAGACTATCTTTTTAAATTAAACCAACTGGTAAATGATGACAGAAGTATTGACTAGCAGAGAAGTGGCATAAATTTTCCAAACTGCTTTGAATGTCCTTGAAGGGATTACAAATTCTTGCAGTCTATTTAAAATAAACAAACCCAAACCTTATGTCCTCTTTCTTTTCTGTTGTGTGGTCTTTTAATAAGAGACAATTTTTTTCTCTTTTTGGAGGCTCCAATTAGAAGGTTTTCTTGTGCTAAAGATTGATTAGGGGGAGTTTAGATGACTAAAGCCCTGCAGTTCAAGTTACAAAATATACAAGGTTGTTCGGTAATTACATTTCCTGGAGCTGCTGCCTGCACTTGATGCAGAGGTTGGTGTAGAGTGGGAAGGACTGTGGAAAATCAGAATCTTGAAAATGTGGCAGTTCAGTGCCTTGAGAGGGGACTGGCAGAGAATTAAGGCTGTTGTAGAGATGCAGTGGCTATACTTCATCGTTTCTATGGAAAAAGTACCCCCACAGTTGTAAAATCTTAGTTTTGATTTGAAAGGATCATAACCTTTCTACGTCAGAAATGTCAATTAATGTTCTGAGAACGAATGAAGGATGCTAAAAGCCTCTCACAATGGTGCTGTGGTACTCGAGAGAGAAAATGACATTATGGCAGAGCATTGCCTTAGTTGACACAGCACAGGAGGTTTGTGTGATTAATGCAATGTAGGACATCTGTGCAGAGAATATCCCAATTCAGAAGTTAACGTTGAAATAAGGTTCTGCCAGAAAGTTGTATTTTAAACATTTCTGCTGATTTAAAAAGAAAAAAAATTTTTGAAATATACAGGTTTGTTTTATTTGTGACAATTTTTTCAATAGATTTGATAAAAAAATATGAAAATATTATAGATACTGCTTCAGCAGTGATGCTTTGCTTCTTTAATTTAAAAACAGCCGTGTTATTTAGACTGGTTCAAATTGATAGAAATCTTAGAATAATTTCAATAGTAGGTAAAAATCCCAACTATAGTTGGTTTGACTGGAAAAATACTGCCTTTGGGCAGGAGGACTTCAAGGAAGCACTTAATATATGTTATTATGACATCAAGAATTTGTAGGTTAAACATTTTAGCCCTAGAGCCTGAGTTGGAGCTTTGGTTTAAAGGTGCTCAATACGACATAGGTGTAAATATCCAGTGGTGCCCTGAGTGGCAGGTTCAGGGCAGAGCAGGATTGCAGGAACAAAATTATTAACAAAATTATTAATCCTGGGGTCCAGAGAGAGGTTGGTCAGGAGGCAAGAGAAGGCAGAGGATGCCAAAGTACAAATGGAGTGGCGAGAGGAATTCCTGTGTGCAGGGGCATGGGAGGGAAGTGACAGAGCCATTGGGAGAGGGACCTTGCCAGAGCTGAGTATTTGCTTCCTTTTTTAAATTTTAAATTAGCTCAGAGATTTGCAGTGGAATATGTCATCCTTTTTTGTTGGTTCTTGATAGGGAATAATTTGTGTGAACCAAATAACGTGGGGTTTTTTTGTTATTTGGGTTTGTAAATTGCATGTGAATTTACATCAAGTTGGTTCAGAAAATAGATTGCAGGGCTCTCTATCTCCTTTTTTCCCCCACTCCAGGAAGTCTCTTGCTTTTTCTCTAGAGCACTGAGACCATCAGCTAATTTAATTTGGTATCTTTCAAATATCCAATTTCCAGAGTATTTTTGTTGAGTGCAACATATATTTTTCTTCTTATTATACATTTTTATGGTTCCTTAAGTTTCAGAAATTTAAGAATACTGCACTGAACAAGGAAATCTAAGTTTAAATGACATTGTAAAGAAATATTCGCTGCAAAACCAAGCAGTGATACTTTTTGCTCAAGCAGTTTTTACTTTAGATGGACAAAATTGTGCTATTTAAAAACATGAAGATTTTAGCTTGCAAATGTTTCAAGTATTTGATAACTGAAGGGAGTATCAAAATACGGGAACGGGATTCAGGGGACATCTTTCTGTGCAGAGGAGATTGCATGTTTCAGGCTGACTTTTTAAAAGCTCAAAGAGAGGATTCCAAGAGGTAAAAAATCAGAATAAATCCAGTCTTGTGTAAGAAATATCATCTCCCAAGAGACAGCATTCAGTGGCTGAATGTTTTGTAGTTTCGTGGTGCCCGAGCCCCTGAGGTGCTGTTTAACCAGCTTTATTTTGATCTCTGTGTGTCCCGAGCTCTGCAGCTCACCTGGATCCGCCTGCACTAAACCCAACGCTGCTGCAGCTCCGTGTCTGATCCATCAGCACAGGGCTTGGAGCCCCAGGCAGGGACCAGCAGAGCTCCAGTTTTGAGAGCTGAGAGACCTGCCCACAACACGCTGCATCCTCCTCGAGATGTGCCCTCACTTACAGAAGGAATTAGAGGGGAAAGTCTAGTTCCTGTTTTTCCAACAGAACAAACTATTCAGAAACAGCACCCGTTCTCGTTATGGGCTGAGGTGACTCTGATGGAAAACAACATTGGCCCACACGTGATCTCAGAGCAGTGATCTGCACTCTCCCTTACCCTGCCACTTGGTGTGCCTAACCTATAATAATTAAGAAATAATATTAGTTAAAAAATCATTATATTAAGCTAAATTAACAAGAAAGATTTTTTTTTCAAAGTTAGATCTAACTGGGGTTCAAGAGGAGGAAAAAGGTCTCACATCTCTTGCACGCGACCAAGTGAAGCCCCAGGGCATGAGATTAATTTTAGCCATTGTGTGAGTGTAGGTAAATAAGTGCTGTTAGTGAGTTGTAATGTTGAAGATTTAATTATGTTGTACTTCCCCACCTGACTCTTAGATGTTAAATGTTTGCCTCTGGGTGCTACAAATTTCTGTTCCTGGATGTATTCTGTAGCAGCCTTTTAGTATACAAGATTTATATTTTTCTCTTTTTGATCAAATGGAAGAATTCGCTGATTTCTGTGGTTGAAGAAATCAAGGATATAAAGAAATCCTCTTTGGTTTAATCCCTTTATATCAACACATCTCAGAGTGCTTTTTTTCTTGAGCAAGCAGGTGTTTTTGTTGAAATAGCTAACTGTGCATAGCAGTCCCACTGCAAATGTTAAGGAAAATCATTAAAAAAATCCAGTTTCTGTGTTAAGGTCTTTCATGCTTTTGAGAGGCTCTTCCTGCTGGAAATATTGGTGCACTGATATACCCTAAGGACCCCTGCTGTAGGCTTACAGCTCAAAAGGTGAACATTAAAGTCCATTATAATGTTTAGGGTCACAAGGGTTTTCTCATGTGGTCTCTGTTTACTTTGGATGCTCCTTTGAGGCTTTTGAGTGTGAAGGGGTGGAAGAAAACATACAAATCCAAATTTGAGGTTGCAGGAGGACAAATAGCATGCTATGGGAGAGCTGCTTTGATGAACGCTCTCTGCCATGGATAGAACTGTGACATTTTTGGGGAATATTTTATCCTGTGAAGCTGTTTGCCTCATTGTCTCTCTCTTCATTTCAATTTCTCATTATTTTTATGTGCTATATACCAGTCATCAGATTGTATTCTAGATTCTGGCTTTACTTTCATTACATGGCAGCATGCTTTCCCCATTTATCTTGGTAAGCACTGTTCCAGACCCTTTAAAGAGAGGTTGCTCATGCAAAAACTATGCTGAAGTGCAAATCTGGATGTATTCAGAGAGCTGTTGGATTCATTTTGCTCAAGCTTTCAATTGATTTTAAGGTATGAAAACCTGGGCTTTTATCCAACTGGCCAGGCCTCTTACACCATCTGCTTTTGCAGATATTACACCTTTCCTTGGATCTGCTAGTGATATATTTAAGGTATTCACAGATGCCGTGGTGAGAGGCACCATTGTGGATGTCATCAGCGATGGGGCAGTGGGAAAGCTCAGATCTGGTGAGGTGTGATGTGACTGCCTTGCTTTATAGGGCCAGGCCAACAGAAGGGGGTGGTTTAGTTCCTGTTTAAGATAAATGTGTCATTAGCACAGGGACTGAGGCAGAAAGATGAATTTCAGTGTTTCTGTCATGTTAGGTAAAATGATGCTGTTTTACAGAAAATCAGTGTTTAGCCATGACTGTGTAAGGATAAAATGTTTTCTGCTAAACTCCAGGAAGTTAGCCCCACATTGGTATTAGTTCTTCATTTGGGCACTTCACGGATCCTCATGTGAAAAGTTTACTCTGATTTTGGGCACGTGGGTTCCTCCTTGCTGGGGTTGCCACCTTAAACCTTGGCTGTGGTGGCTGAAGTGGATCCAGCCTTGGCTCTGTGCTCGCAGGTCCATATGCTCTGTGTGATTCCACAAGTCACACTGAATATCATTCTCCCTCGTTTCTTTTCACTTGCATCACAGTCTCTTCAGCAAGACAGTGTCCACCGGCAAACGTTTTTTACGTTTCGAGGAAAATACATGGGCCTGTGGGTTCACGTGGTTACACAGCCTTTGCTCCCAGGGAGTTTGACACCTGGTAGTGTGAAACTGCCTCCAAAACATAGCTCTGGTTTATTTGTGTGTGAAACACTTGTGGAATCATCCTGTGCACGGCGCAGATGGAAATCTGTGTGCCAGAGAAGGGAAGCTCAGAGATTAGATCCTTAAAATTTTAGGTCATTCTTTGAGCAGCGGGAGAAAGGTTCCCTGCAGGTTTATTTGATGACTGATCAACTTGTGCCAAAGGATGCTCTTCCCTGAGACTTTGGCTCCATCTGTGAGAGCAGCTGAGCCTGGTGCAGGGAGAGTGGCTCCCAGGTGTGCTGAGAGAGGACAGCAAAAATAGAAACAGGAGCAACAGCTTCTCAGAGTTACTGCTTATGGCTATTCTTGCCAGTTGAGTAAAATACATTTTAAAGAATGAAATCATAGGGAGACTCAAAAATGTTTAGAAAAAACTCAACATACTGTCTAATTGAATTAATATGTAAAAAAAAAAATCAGATTGTTCTGTTCTCTAAAGCTTTAAATGGCATGTTTTGAATGGAAAAAACTCGGAGATACTGACTTAAAGATGCATGAAAGTGCAAGTGCTATTAGCTAAGCTTCATGGAAAGATCAGCCCTAAGTCAAAGTGAAGCGAGAACATCATCAATGAACAATCTGGATTGAAAAGAATATGTGGATGATTCTGTCGGAACAAACAAGATTTATGTCAGTTGGAGATAAATCACAGTTAGCAAACCTCTCATCTCTCAGGCAGATTAAAGCTCATTCTCCAGAGGTGAGTCTGTGCCCTCTCAATTGCAGGCAGCATTAAAAACAGAATTATCAGGAGAGGCTCAGGGCGACCAATGCATTGCTCATTTCCGGATCTTAACCCCAAATGAGTGAAGCTGCTGGTTTCTGCATCTGCAGCTCCAGCATGCAGTGCTGCATGAGTGAATCTGCAGCTCCATCATTCAGTGCTGCATGAGTGAATCTGCAGCTCCAGCATTCAGTGCTGCATGAGTGAATCTGCAGCTCCAGCATGCAGTGCTGCATGAGTGAATCTGCAGCTCCAGCATGCAGTGCTGCATGAGTGAACCTGCAGCTCCAGCATGCAGTGCTGCGTGATTGCCCCTGCAGCCCCAGCATTCAGTGCTGCATGATTGCCCCTGCAGCCCCAGCATTCAGTGCTGCATGATTGCCCCTGCAGCTCCAGCATTCAGTGCTGCATGATTGCCCCTGCAGCTCCAGCATGCAGTGCTGCATGAGTGAATCTGCAGCTCCAGCATGCAGTGCTGCATGAATACCTCTGCAGCTCCAGCATGCAGTGCTGCATGAGTGCCTCTGCAGTCAGGTATGAGCTGCACCCTCCTGGAATGCACAGTGACGGCACCAGGCCCTGCACATGCACATCGGAATTGTTCCCAAGCGTGATGAGCTGCTTTTGATTTTTATAAATTTTTTTTTTCCAGCAGGGAATTTTTAGCGACCTGGAGAACAATGCAGCTCAGATTACAGATAGTTTTGTACATGACTGCCGTGAATGGACGGAGGAGCACTGAGAGAGCACTTTTGTCAGATTTGGCAAAAGGCACCCTGTGAAATGGGCTTTATTTCACCAACATTTCTTGCTCCTGGAAGGAATGTTGATAGACGCTTCAGTATCGCCACTTGCCCATGTTTTGACATTCCGATCAGCTATGTGCTATTTGCAGGGTTGTTTGCTTTCAAATGGTGTTGCTTTTTGGAGGTTTTTCTCATCTACATGTACTAGTATTTGAATTTTTTGGTTTGTAGGGATTTTGGAGGGTCTCAAAATATACAGGTTTTGTTTACATTCAAACAGAATTTCATTTCAAGTTATTTAAGTCCTTTTCTAAATTTTCTTCTGACATAAAATTGTACAATGTATCTTCCCCTGTACAATACGGGTAGTCACCGTGCTTTTCCTCTGTGACTGACAGCATCATATTGCACAGATTTGGGCAAAATGTAATGTTCCAAAATTGAAATTCCTGAGATGCACATTAATTTTTTATTTGTGCACATTAATTCTTTTTCAGCTAAATTACTATGAACCCTTTAACAGTTAATTACTTTTGAGTATCTTTAGTATTATGCTTGTGAAATTATCATATTTTAACATTTACAAAAGCTTAAAAATTACTTCCGAAACAGGGAGATGTTAAAACTTTTTTAGGGGAGTGATTGATTAATTAGGAACATCCATTGTTTTTCACGTGTGCAGATTTCTTTGAATTTTAGTCTATTCTCTCCAGTTTGGGAAAAACAGGTCTGTTAAATGAGTTTCAGAAACCGATTCCAGGCCTGATTTCTTCAAGCACGGGATTGGTATGGGAGGAATGCTGTTATCCTGCATTCTGTGGCCTGGAAGCCTCATGAGGATTATACAGTCAGAGGATGCTTTTTTCTTTTTTAAATGTTTCTGCACTTCTCGTTTGGCTTTATGATTAATAGTGGGAGAAGTTGTTTGCTTGCAGATATTAATATATTCAGTGGCACTGATGCCTGATGCTCCTGGTTTGTGTTAATGGCATGTTTGTGTAAACTCTCACAGCTTTGAATTCCTCTAAATTTTTTCTTATTCATCCCAAGATCTGATGATAAACGAGATCTCACTAGAATAACCAGAATTGAAGGGGAATCTCTGGGAGCCGTGGTTTATTTGTAAAAGTGGACAGTAAAGCATGACCCAGGTGGTTCCATTTTGCAAAGATTACTTATCAAAGAAAGGAGGATGGGTTTGTGTGTGAAGAAAAGAAGCTCCCAAAAATACTACCCTGAATGTAAGGCAGTCTTGTTTTAATTTCAGTGGTTGCAATAATAACCACGTAAGGAGCACAAAATAGGCAGTCTGAGTTGAGCAGGGAAAATTGTGGGGTAAGACCTCCATTTCTATAATCAAAGCGTGTAATAGAACTCGATTGTACACAAATTTATACTTATGACAGCCTTCATTTGATGTTCTGTTTAAGAGGACCTCTGCATCTGAAAATGAGTAGCAGCCCAAAATAACACAGCTTCAGAGAGGATGCTGTTTTGTAATGCATTCCCCAGCCATCCTAATCAGAAGCCATAAATCAATGGGCAAATAGGACATGCCACTAATTAGTCAGTAGAAAATTCTACCAATGTGTTTTCAGCAGAGACCTGTGCCAAAAAATCCCCCACTTGTTGAAGGCATCTTTTCAACTTCGATGCGTAAAAGACAGATCTGTTTTTTCGGAAGAAAATTTATGTAAATGGTATGAGATTTGTGTCTAACTGGAGTAAACCAACGCATCACTAACTGAAATCAAATGTTTGTAGAAGTGTCCCTGGGATAAATCTAATCCTATCGGATTTCTATTAGCTGATTTGTTTTGCAATTTAAGGGCTGTCAAATTTGGCCCTTAATGTCAGATTCCCTTTTAGCCAAATGTCATTGCCAAGGCAATCTGACGAGCAGTGCTCTTGGTAAATAAAATTTGGCAGAAGGTTCATCAGTGCATGTTGTGGTTAAGCCAGCTCCAGTCTGTATTTCACACATGTGAATTCCTCAGTGTGTAATACCTCTTATCAAATAAGCATATTTTAGTTTCATGTTTGCCAAGTTTTTTGAGAATGGAAAGGTCCCCTCAAGTTGAGCTGTGCAGCTCACGGAACAGAGTCCCACATACCTGCTCCAGTTTTATGTGTGGAAGCACACAAAGACTCTGTGGATGCCAAATATGAATCTAATATTGAAAAGGCTACGAAATAAGCATTCTTTTTATTTCACAACTGTTATTTAATTTAAATTGTGTTATTCTGTGGTGTTCTGGTGTCTGCGCCCAGCTGTTAATTAGGACTTTTGACATGCACGGCTTCAGGGGTGATCCCTGAAGAAAATACTTTCTAGTCTTTCACTTTCTAAACACAATTTATGTCTTTCCAGTTTAGATATTTGCATATAAACTGCTATTCTGATGCACATTCTTGCTGAGTTGCTTCATAAGCCTTTCAGGTTGCTACACAAGAATGAATATGTGCAATCTACATACAAAAACTGCTGTGTATGGTGAAAAGAATCTGTTAAATTAATGAATTTTCTGGAAAGAGCAAACATTAGGTGAAGTAGAAAGTTCTGTGAGATATGGGATAATTTTAGGGTATAATTTTCCTATTTTTTTCCCTTTGTAGGTTCAGGTGCAAACGTTATTTCTCTTTTAGCTGTGTACTGGAGGGTTTTTGTTGGGAAGAGTGGCTATTGCATCTATACTTATCTCATGTTTTGTGAGGGGACAGCATCATGTGCTAGGAGAGAATATCTGTGACACACGTTAGTGCCTGAGTTTCATCTCTGCTGATGCTGAATATCAGACAAATCCCAATGGAATGTGTGCAGGCCACTTGAGTCCTCCAACAATTCAGCTCTACCACAAAAAGGAGAATTACTGAGACTCATTGGAGCCTGAAACTTGTAAATTAAGTAATTTGGAAATTCAGTATTACAAATACATGGAAATTTTGCTCAAAATGCATTGAATCCTGTTGAAATGAACAAATAAAACCCCGCCTAAAAGCCTAACAAAAAAAACAAACCCAAAAGCTTCAGCCTCAAATCCATGCTGGTTGACTGGCTTGTTCTTCTGTCCATAGTGAAAATGGGTTAAAAAAAAAAAAAGCAGAGATAATGGCTTAATCCCATAGTAACTAATGTGGATGTTGCATTTTATTTGAATAGAATCATTTTTGGCAGACTGCAATAAGAGGTGAACAGGAGTGTGGCACTCCAAAATCTGTGCTTTCTTAAAATAATGGCTTTTTTTAAAAAAATGGGTGATTTGGGGGTTCTTCAACTCTAGGAGGAAAAGAAAGTGGTCCAGCAAAAGTCTCTTGAATTCTTTTTCTTTGTTTCTGCTTAATCCACCTCTGCTCTTTGCCGTGGCACTGGAAATGGGAGATTCTGACTCCTGCCGTGACTCAGCCGTGGGAGTGTCGACTCCAGCCTTGGGCCTTCTGGGTTGCTCTTGTTCCAAGGTCTCTTTACAAATGGCTTTCTTTGGAAAGGCTGTGGTGGGATAAGAGAGGGGACAGATCCCACTGAGTGCAGCCTCCCTTGCGCTGAGCACTGCTCGCATCAGTGTTGGCTTAGGTAAACAGCTTGTGCAGGGTATGTTAAAAATTTGGAATCCCTGCGCTTGTTTTCCTCCAAGAGAGGATTCTTTGAGGATTTCGTTGTTCTGCTTTTGATAAAATGAGTCCTCCGTTTGTGTAATCATTGTGCAACCCAGGCTTTTGTAAATGGGTTTTGTTTATTGTAAGGAAGGAGACAGATGTTTTTTGTAAGATTTTCTTTTTTCCCAGTGCTTTATAACATAAAAACACAAAGTTTGTTACGTGGTGCTGTAATCCATGACCAGTTGTGCTGTTTATAGCTTGGTGCTCTGGTTATTTCACCAGTTGTGTGGAGTCTTCATTGAGAAAATAAAGCAAAACTGAGATTGCTGTGAGCCGCGCTCAGCCATTAGCAAAGTGCTGTTAGGAGCATCTGTGGGGAATGCTGAGAAACATCCTGAAGGATTTGGAACTGCTGCTTTGGATATTAATTACTCCTTGCATACCTTGCCACCCTTGTTGGTTGTATTGTCGTAGGAAATGTGGGAATGGTGAATTTTGAGTTGCACAAATGAAGGAGGATAAATTATGCAGCTGGGTTTAGGAAGAAAATAAATTATTGATTTTCCTAAATGACTGTTTCAGTATTTGGCATCAGCATCTCAGAGAGAATGATGAGGGAATTTGCAACGCACCCCCAAGTGCTGTTACACGTCCTCTTTTCCTGGAGCTGCTCCTGTTCTTCCGCTGAGCTCTTAACTGTGTGCTTGGAACTGCTAGAGATGCTTTGGACAGGACAAAGCTGACTCCTGATCCAGTGCAATAACCTCTCTGCCGATTTTAGCAGTGGTATTTTGGGGTGGATGGAGTTCCCCTAACGGCTCCGTTGGGAGAGTTTGGCTGTGGAATTGCCATATTGCTCTTTTCAGGAGTGCCAGGAGCCAATCATCATGTCAGTGCCCTAATCAGAGCTTTGCATCTCTGTCCATCTGGGATACATGGGTTTGTTTTCAGTGCCCGTTCCAGGTGGTCAGGCAGGGAAGCAGCTCCCTGTGATCACAAACCACACGCACAGGCAGCGCTTCGAACGCTCAGCATTTGTTCCCGGGGTGCTCCGTCGCCAAGCAAGGGCACTTAGAGGAGAAGACTATTTCTGGCATAACAAGGGTATAATTTGGAGGAATAAACTCTTTCTGTATGTTCTAGCCATTTTTTAAATGCAATTTGATGTTTCCCTTAAATATGACAAGAGATCTTTAGCTCTGGCAGGAGATGAATACGATATTCTTCTAAATAACATCAGATGCATATGCATCCCCGGATGTGGTAACACTCGGACTTCCTCCCAAAAATTTCTTAGCAAGCAAATGTACAGAGTAGGAAGTGAAAAATATCTTCCAGTGAAGGATTCCTGACGTCTTTCTTGCTACTAATGAAAAAAAGAAATTATCTGTAATCACTGCATTTCATGCTTATGCTGCAGCAAACGTTTAAGGCAGTGATGCTTAAGGTAACTTGCAGGGAGTAAAGAAGAAAAAAGATCCCATATGTTATTGAGAAAAAACCCGAATTCCTCATAAGAACATAGCATTTCAAGGTGTGGAGAGGTGTGTTCTTTTTCCATTTACTCTCTTTTGCTTCATAGGGCTCTGGAGCCCAGGTTGTCCAGCCCAGCATTCAGCACTCCATTTTCCTTCCTGAAGTGCTGCCTTCGGCTGAGAATTCAGTCTTAGAATTTCCTATGCTGAGATACTCCTCTTAAAAGGAAATTTAAGAAAGATTTGGACCTAAATCGTCTTGGAATGAAGGAACAGTTTCTTGGCTCGTAAGTTCTGAAATGAAGTCGAAGGGCCAAACTTCTGAAATACATTAAATCAGGGATCTTCTTTTTTAATTCATAGTCATGTCAAGACCTTTACTGGAATAAATTAAAGGGCAAATCTTACCTGAACTGCCAGTCTTTATGATCTTTTCCAATGTTTATCTTCACTTTTCTATTGAGAAAAAAGAGATCAGACTGAGTTGTGGATTTGCCAACATCTGTCTTCAAGCAGTGCAGCACAGGTGTCTGTGAGGAAGGGTTTAAACAACAAAACTGTGTGTTACTCACAGAGTGCATTGCAGTTCCAAGGCTCTTTCATGATCAAGGATCCTGTTCCCTTTCCCACTTTCCAGAGGCTTCCCATGTGCTGCAGTGGTGAAGGTGTTGACTCTGCAGTCTTCAGTTTGGATTACATTGGGATTTTTGAGATACACAGCATTAGTCAGGACCAAGATTCTGAGCTTCGTTCCCACTCCTCTCTGGAGGGAATTATCAACTCTAGGGTTTCTAAGTTGGTTTTGGGTTTTTGTTTTGGTTTTTTTTTTGGTATATTTTTCTTTTTAATCAAACCAGTGAGGATTGAATATTAGTTTCTTCTAGCCTTAAGTTGCCTTAATATGCTAAGAGCAAGCAAAGAAGACAATTTTCCAGGTGTACCACTGGAGTATTTCTTGTGAGGGTCTGTGCTTTGTGGAAGGGACAAACACATTATTTGCACACATTGAGTGTGGTTCTACTAACTAAAAACTCTCCATTTTCTGAGGCACATATTGCCCATGGTAGTCCAAGGAGCTTCTCCAGAAGGAGCAGAAGAAGAATGCTTGAGAAAAACACATCTCTGAGGCATGTGCTAGCACAAATTTCTGATACATGTCATGTTTCATAGCAGCTGGAATTGGTTTTGTGAGGGGTTGTTTTTGCTGAGTATTTCTCTGCTCATTCTGTCTCCTTCCTGCTTTTTCTTGATGTTTTCTTCATTTTCCCTTTGCAGATTGCAAGTACAGTGAAAGAATTGACTTTTCAAAACTGCTATTTTTAATTGAGTATAAAATTAGGGAAAAGAAAATGTTTTTCCTCCATGTCCTCAATGCTTTTGCAGGTGGTAAAAGTGATATTGTTGCATGGAAGAATGGGTAGGTAAATAGCATATGAGGAAACGCAGCAGCTGAGAATTACAGAGTAGCTGAGGTTGGCAGGGACATCCAATCTGACCTGCCTGAGGTTATGTCCAAACAGATTTTGAGCATCTCCAAGGACAGAACTCCATCACCTCCCTGAGCAGCTTTATTTATAAAACACCTACTGCAGTTGTTTGTTGTTGCAGACAGCAGCTTACTTGCTTAATTGCTGGTTTATTTAGGACAGCACAAAGTTTTTAGACCAGGCTTTTCGGCAGCTTTATTATGATATACAGTTTAGAACAATTTCTGTCCCTTTTAAATGAACTAATTACAATGGAAACAGATGTTTGTATTTATCTGTGGAGATGAAATCTTGATGCAAGATAGTCTTAGTTCAGAATTAATTGACTTAATAAGTCCTGAAGATTAATGAAAGCATAGTTCTACACAGCTTTAAAAAAGATAAAGAAAAAGGAAAAAAGAAGTTATGTGAATCATAGAGTGGCCTGGGTTGGAAGGGACCTTAAAGGGTTTCTAGTTCCAATCTCCCTGGTATGGACAGGAGTGCAACTCACTAGAACAGGAGGTTGCTCAGGGCCTTGGGCCTTGATTTGAAGGATGAATGAATAAATGAAAATTAGTTAGCAGTATTTATTTTTAAAGTTAATAGGCTAATATTGAAGTTTAAGTTTTAAAGTTAATATAAGTATATTGAATTATTTGTTTTATCTGAGTTTCCTCAGAAAAGAAAATAATTATATAAACCTCTTACCTGGTGTGTATTTTTCACCTCGTAGTGTGTCTAGTGCTGCAGCAAAACTCTTCTGTACAGAACAGTCATTTAACAAATTGGATGTTAAAGGCTGCAAAACGAACAGTGAGAATTCAAGGCATCACATATAATAACTGAATTAAACATGGTGTATATATATAACCCTGCAGTTTATATAGTAAGACTGGTGTTATTTTTGGAAGAGTATCTCGGAGGATTTGTGACAAGCTCTGAAAGTCTCTCGTGTCCTAATTCAGCCTGGACCCCAGGATGCCACAGAGCCCCCGTGGTGGTGGCTGTGTCCTGCTGCTCCAGGACTGAGCTCTGGGGCTCTCACAGCACAGCTTTGCCTTCTCCCTCCTCTTTCTTCTGCTGTTTACACCTGCCAGAGCCAAACTGGTCCAGCAAAAAATACAGGGAATATTTTTGAGTGGTGTAACTGAGCACTCCCCTCTGGAACAGATCTGGGGTTGTGTCTGCTGCAGGAGGGGAGCTCATGTCCTCAGAGGCTGCTGAGAATCACAGCTGAAAAAAGCAAAATCCAACTCCGCCCTGTCCAAACCGCTGCCTAGATTTGGACAGAAGCATTGGTAGAAGTGAGATGGGTGTGATGGGTTTTCTGCCTGGAAAAAGAGACTTTTAAAGAAGTGCCAAACCACTGAGTACATCACAGAAATCTTGCTCTCTGTTTTTTGGTAGGTGGGATAGTGGGAGAGGAATGACACTTCTAGAAATTTCATTCATATATCAGATGTATTTATATATTTTTATCTTCACAGCTGTGGAATCTAGGAAGAATTGATTTGCTACAAAACTGGGGAATAGTAGCATTAAAAATTAACAGTTCTTTGGCAATGTGCTCTTCAGTTATGAACCAGGAGCCTGAGAGTGGGCACAGCCTGTGGGCTGCGAGGCTCCCTGGTTTCTATGGGATTCCTACAGGATTCTGAACTTCCTGCTGTCAGAAGTCTGCGGTTTTATATTGGAACAAAACAGAGTTCTGCTGGTAGGAAGTGGAGCCCAGGATTGCATTTAAGGCTGGCGGTGTGGTGTGCACAGTGCAGGTGGCTGGTTCCATGCCCAGGCGTTACTTCTGTTGGTCCCTTTATAACCCTGATGTTTTCCTGTTGTATCAATATGTTGGTAGGTTTATTCAATTATTCATCAAGTGGTGGATTATGCTAGAGAACTTTTGCTGCTTAAAATTTGTTTCTTTTTAAAAACTGCTCTGTAATGCAGACGCTCCTTTTGTAATTTCACAATTTCTTAAGCTTCTTGAAATCCTACCAGGGCTGTGTTTCAGCTTGGGACGTTTTAAACTGTAGGACTGCCATAGACGTTTTTTGATAGCTGGCCTAAATAAAGTGGGGCTGTAAAATACTTCTCTCTTTCCAAAACAGCAATGAGAAGGTAGCCAGACGTTGAATGGCAGTTCTTTTGCAAAACAGTTAATCTTTAGAACATGTTACTTACAAATATGCAAATGAACTCAGACATTGGCAAGTGCAAATTTAGTGGTGATTAAGTGAAATCATAAGTTATGCTTCATAATATCTTTCAATCTCTTTTTCTGCTTTCCCTGGGCAGTAGCAGTTCTTTTCCTAAGGTGCCAAGTTTAGTTTATAAATTAGAAATGTGAAAGGAAAGAATGTTCCCTACACTGACTCACTCTGGTGTCTGGTCTTTATTCCAGGCTGTATTGATGATAAAGTATGCTATGAATTTAGAACATCTACAGCCCTGGAGAGGTGGCAAATTGCTTTCTGCTTTACCTCCAGTGTTTGCATGCTCATCAAGCTTGCCTCTTGACCTTTTCTACACCAAGTTGCTCTTGCAGAGCAGAGCACAGGTGTGCTCTGTCGGGCAGGAATGCAGCCCTTCTGGGATATCAGTTTGTAAAACTCCTGCTTTCCTCCCTTTGCGTTTGAAAGGATGAGTTTTCTCTATTTTGATTTTTTTCTGTTACTCCTGAGAGCAAGTGTAGTTGATAAACCTTCAAAATACCATCTATAAACTAATAAAAAACGAGGTTTGTGATTTTTATATGTTTTTGTTTAATGGGTACGGTGCTGGCTAATCAGAAATCACTTCTGTTAAAATTAAAACCTGAAGTAAACTATTTATACACTCTTCAGTCTTACACAGGTAGTTTAGTAAGGAATTTTCCTTCTCTACTCATTTTGTTTTTGTTATTTGTGCAAAGAATTGACTTAGCTCCCAGAATAGGTGACTTAGGTGTTAGACTTTTTGAAAAAAACCGTTTTTTCATGCAGAATGATGTGCATAAGTGCTCTGTAGGTGGGATCTGGTTATGCCAGAGGCTGTATCCGTGCCTCTGGGAGATCTGCAATTAATTGGTTTCGTTTCCTCTCTTGACTAGATCAACCAGACAGCAATTGCTTTCCTCTCAGGAATGAGGTTCAGTACTAAATTAAACTCTCCCATTACACACCTAGCTCTGCAAATTATTTTTGTAGTCATCTACAAGTGTTTTTTCTCAAAGACAGGTGATGAGTGTAGGAGAGGGAAACATCTCTGCAGAGAAGCTGCTGCAGCAGCCTTGGTGTCCCTTACGCAGTTTTACAATGAATAAACTTGCAGCAATAATTCTGTCAGTCTTGACGTGGAAATTTGGGTTTATTGCTACATAAATATGGCTTTGGTTTGGAGTTGTCATTATCTTTGCTCCGGGTAATTGTCTGCAGATCGATGAAAATCCTAAAAATAGCAGCTGATAAGATATGGGACATGCTCCTCATTTTTTATTAATCTGAGGTGGTGCCATCAAACTAGTAATTACATTTCCATGGACTAATTTTATGGAGCCTGAATCTGTAGGTTTCTTTCTTCTTTCACCTTCACCGTTTTCATACTGGAAATATCTTTTAAAACTTTCAGTAAATTCAATTCTTTTACTGCTACTTTTTAATTTCTCCATAGATTTGAACACATTTCTCATCTGTGGCACGCGGTTCAATTACACGACTTTCACGGACCTTGAAAAACCTTTTAGGACTGTACTTGGGGTTTTTTCCCAATAGTTCTGTATATTTTTATGCACTAAAACACATTTGTGCTGTTGTTGTTGTCTATCACCAAATTCATCTGCACAATTTTTTTTTTGCTGGTCCAACGCAATTATTTTAAGCTCACGGTTTCTCTTATGGGCACGATGTGATGTTTTTGCATAATCGATCAGGATTCCGATGGGAATGGATTTAACCTGGGGGTTGGAGGGGTCCCCAGTGCCCCTGGAGCAGCTGAGGAATGTGGTCCTGCCGGGAGGGAGGAGGCTCCATGGCAGAGCGGAGTTCTCAGCAGCCTGTGACATTTCCATGCCATCCTGACAGTGTTTTGCCTTCCCTGCTGTGCACGGGCGGAGGGCATGGGGAGGGCTAATTAAACTCTGAACCGCAAACAGAGCGCAGGGGCCGCGGCTTTGAAGAGAAGAACAATTTCCTGTTGGTTGCTCTGCTTGGGATGCAGCTCCCTGTGAGCTCAGCCCCTCCTGGCACCAGCAGCAGCCTGAGCAAATATGGCACAGTGGCTTCATCCCTCTGGAGCTGCAGTCAAACTCATTAAGGGCTTTTCCTAAATTGAATGGGCTGATTTGTACTGCAGCATAATCTGTTTCCTCTTCCAAAGCTCTTTGCTTTCTGTCTCAGCAACGATTCCAAAATGAAATCTGCCCTTTTTGCATCATTACTAAATTCATCTAGTTAGAAGAACCTCCACCCTTTCAATATTTTATCTTCAGGAAAAACTGGGGGAGCAAATCAGTCTAAAAATATTTGAATTCAGTCTTACCTTTTGATACTGCTGCAACTGCTTTAATGTCCTTAAATGAAGCTCTGGATATGGAAGCTCTGCCTGGCAGTCCCTGAGCAGGGAGAGCGCCATGGGCTCTGCCAGAGGAGACTCTGCCACTCAAACCTCATCACCTCCAGCATTTCTCTAATCCTGTCCTGCTCCAACAGAGTCATGGCCCAGGAGTGACTGTGCAGACCGAAATACCCTCAAACTTACAGGCTGTGCACAATTTATGCTGTACACACACGTGCACACAGGCTTTCTAACAACTCTTAACTGAAAATAGCTGTACTGAAGGTCAGTCTGCCCTGTGCAAATGAACTTGAAATTCTTTTTGGATCTAAGCAGAGAATATTTGTTTACTATTGTCGGCTTATATGTATTGTTCACTGTCAGGAAGCGTGTTCTCCAAATAATAAACAAACCTGTCAGAAAAATTTTACCTACCCTTTGAATATTTTGCAGGGGAAAAATGGCTTTATAGATTAATACATGTTTCTTGCTGACTTTGTAAAGGAATTCGAAGGTACCTAGTAAACTTTTATTAAGAATTTATAGTTTCCTGGCTTACATTTATTCTGTATTGATAAAAATAATCTTATTGTTTTAACACAGCTCGATTGGCTTGTATTCTTTCCCCTGCCTTCCATTGGTGTTTATTTTAATGAGTCAAAAAGAAACAATATCCCTGGGGAGGACTTGAGAGCAGAAGGTAAAGTTCAGAACCAGAAAATCGTTTTCTTGTATGGGACAGCACCTGGCTGACCCTTTGTTGTTTGAATGCGGCCTGAAATTCTTTGTGGTTTGAGTGTAAAACCTTTGCCTGCCATTGCCCTCTGGCAATTAGCAAGTCAGCACAGAGCTGGAGATTTTTGGTTTCGGAGAAGGAGCAAGTGGGTGCTGGTGGCTGCAAACATCCTGAAATTGTCCCTGGGAGGAGGGAGCAGACAGGTGAGAGGGACACGAGCAGGCTGAAGGTTGTACCCTGTGAAATGTTGTGTGCCATGCTGCACCTTGAGCCAACAGAAAACACTCATTTTCTCACAGCCTGGGTGAGAGAACTGTCTCGTGTCTGGGGTGGAGTGAGAGCATTTCATAGTACAATGAGTGGGGTTTTTTTTGTTTTTTTTTCTTATTAACTTCAAGGCAAAGTGTGACCTTCTAATGCCCTTTTAACCTCTGAGCACTTTTTCAGCTCAAAAGCAATTTAGTGGCAAACAGTAATTAACCTGAAGGGAAACACATGCTTGGGTTTTATTGTATCTTAGAATATGGGTCAAATTAATAACACTGCAGAGGTATCATCTGTGGCATTTGAAAGTATCAGTAGAAAAAAAATCAGCAGACCTAATTTAAAATTAGTATTGTCAAAGAACTAAGTAAGAAAACTCCTTTAATAGAGCAGTGGTGTTTTGAATGCTTGAACTTTTTGGAGGTTTTTAATACAGTTTTATTCTCTGGAGATGGCGATGGACAGCAGATGAAGGTTTGGGGTTATTTAGGTTTTAGTTTGGTTAGTCAGTGATTTCTGAGACAATTTCTTTGTAATGTTTCAGAGGCAGCTTTGTTAGTGCAATCTAACTTCTGTTCATATGAACGGAGGACAAAGATGCTGTTACTTACCAGAGATCACAAACCCCACAAAAGTGAATAAATTTTTAACACCCAAGGTTTTCAAAGCATGTTCCTAAGTCTTCAGAGGAGCTTGTGTAACATCCTCTAACTTGCTTTGGGCATAGGAAGATTGTCTTAGAAGGGAAAAAAAATATCAGGGCACAGAGATTAATTGAAGTAGCATCTTCGTTTTCAAAATATCAGCTGTTTAACAGGTTGAAATCAGGCAGAGGGTTTGTAGGACACAGAACTGGGGCCTCCATCTGAGGGTGTGCTCAATGCACCTCATCTGTTCTGGGGTTTTGTTCTTTAAAGCACTTTGGCATCACCTCTGCTGCACAAATGGGGTCTGAAGGTAATCATGGACCAGCAGGTCTTATAAATGACTAATGACCTTCCTAACAGAGAGAACAAGAAGAAAATGGTGGTAGGAGGGCAGAAAGAAATCTAAATTCACTCAGTGGTTTTTACTACCTGAGAACCCTCTCCCAAGCTATTTATAAAATATTAGGTTTGCATTACACAGCTGAAGGAATTCACAAAACGTTAAAGCTGTGACTAAACCCAGCCTGTTAGGGTTTTTCCCTTTGGTGCTCAGAGAAATGGGAGTTGGGGGAATTGACAATGAAACATTGCAAGTTTTCGGCAGGAATATAGCTAAGAATTGATATTTTAAATGAGGCGGAAGGGAATTAAAGCCAAACACAAACTGCAGCACCATTACCCAAGTAATGTATGGAATGCACTGCTCTGGGAGAGCTCCTTCCCTTTTTACCCCCACCCCATCCTCGAGTCCTGCAGCTCTGCAAAGCTCTGCTCAGAAAAGCAGGGAAGGACGGTAGGAAAAAGCCAGAGCTGGAAACTCTGAAGAAGGGCCTTTGCAAGGGGATCGTATTCGTTCAGTGGGCCACACAGCATTAGGAATTTCCATGAGGGTAAAAGAATTTACAGCGTGCAGCCTATCCATAACTTGCTGCCGCAGCCTGTAAAACTCGGCGTGTTTTTCCTGCAGAGGGGCTGGTGTCCCTGGTGTCCCTCTGGCCTGGGCTGGGGTGATGCCCCACTGGACCGTGGGGTCTCTGGGCTGGCACACAAATTTGGAACCCTTCTGTTTTGTGTCCCAGGTTAGCATTGTGACACACGGCACTGATGCAGGGAAGTTAGAAGTTACAGGGTAACTTGCTAGAAACTACTTGCTAGACAGTGTATATCGCTTACTTAACATTGGTTGTGTTTGTCAAAGCAAAATGAGAAGTAAAAGATTATTGACAAAAGCAGGGACTGTGACCCAGCTTGTATCCGCGGAACCCCTACGCTGGCTGAAACCAGAGTTGTTGTTTGGACTTGGGCCAGGGGCTCAGAGAGCATGTGCAAGAGAGAAAGGTGAAAAGTTCAAGACAAGAGGATGAGTATTTTCTTCCTCCCGAGACCCCCGGAGCCCACTACCAAATAACACTGTGCGGGCGTGAGCACATTAAAATGACTTTTAAACTCATTATAATACGAAGCGGGGATAGGTCATGCATATGTATAGGCGAATTGCGAAACTCGGTGAATGTGTACCATGTAACCTAATATATACCAAGTGATACCCGGGCTGAAGGGTGCGCGGCTGAGGACTACCTCCCGCTCACCCAGCGCTGCAATAAACATACCTACTTCACAACTTAAAATTATAAAGTTGCGGAGTCTTGCTCAGATCAATTTTTTAGATCAGCACCGATGATCCTTCGCCGGAACGTGAGCCTCCCTCTGGAGCTGAGCATAGCAAATGCTATCCAGGTTCACTGCTAAAAGCAGGTTTTTTAAATTTTGTTGTAATTCATGGTCATTTTTGATATTTGAGGAGTGTGTTCAGTATCTTTATTGAGACATCTAAGTAGTCGTAGCAAACATAACAAGTTATCCTTTACTGCAGTGGTGGTTCCAAGGCAGGAAATGTTTGAGGAGAATGTCCTTCAGTTTACAGGAGTGAAGAAAGCTCAGCCCAGGTTTCATATCTACAGTGTGACCCTCTGCTGTTTCCAATGCTGGCAATCCATCAGGAGGACTGAACACTTGGACTTAAATGCCATAAAGGTCACACAAAAATTCACTGGCATAACCAGTAATGTACCTTGGAATCTTATTTCCAGAGCTCCTTTTAACTCTGAGACCAAAGGCATTTTCCTCCTGTCACTGCTCATTCCTGTCTGAGTGCATCTTTTTCTTCAGTGGTTGTGTCGGTGACCTCTTGCCTTTCCACAAATGCCATGTAGCTTTTCTTGTCCTTAAAACTTTCCTCTTCCTCAGCTCTAGGAATAGCTTTTCACTTTACAGCGGGGCTGTTGGGAAGGATTTAGACTGTCCTTCCAGGATTCGTTGTCTCTGCTGTGTCCAGCTCCAGATTCAGATGGAACTGTGCCATCTTTGCCTGCAGCAGGCTCAGTGCTTTCTGCCCAAGGTTCCAGCTGAACCAGAACGTGCCAAGCCCAGGGACACAAGAGATTCTGCTTTCTGCTGGCTGGGTCCAGTTCTCCCCTCTCCACTTGACAAAAAATCCAGCCACAGCCCCTTGTAATGCTCATGTGGGGAAGGCAAAGAAATAATCTTTCATTTGCACGTGATGGAGGTGGGAATGCACTTTGGAGCCATGGCTTTGGTGTGGTGGGACTGGGAAAGATTTCAGCCCCAGATAAAGAACTGCTCACCTTTGGATTCAGCAGACCAAAGCTTTGGCCTTTTCAACGCACTGTGCAACATGGAGAGGTCCCAAAGAAAAGCACTAATTTTTCAACTCAACAGAATACAAAGGTCAGGATATTTTTAAGTTCATACCATTCCATTTCTGAAATGCTTTGTAGTGAGCTGTAACCTTGTGGTTTAGAACAGAGCAGTTATTCAGGATTAGTAACATGAAAAGAGTTTTATGAGGTTGAGTATAAAGAAGTGTTTCCAAGTTATGCTAGGAAGGCATATATAATTACTTTTGAGACTGTTCTCAAAAAAATTCACTTGAAATACCAGATTGATAGATGTAACTTTTTTCTTTTTTCTTTTTTCTTTTTCCTTTTTTTCTTTTCTTTTTTTTGAGGGGGGTCTTCCCCCCCCCCCCTTTTTTTTTTTTTTTTCCTAAATAGCACTGTTCTGCAATAAAAATGCAGTCAGTTGCTTCAGTGATTAAATATCTGAAACTGCTGAAAGGCTCTGGGATGGCTTTGTATCAGGAAAAATGAGGCACGCATGGGTGAGTTCGTGGCTGTGCACAAGGCTTGTTTGGGGCTGTTGGTATCGACAGCTTCATTAGCTTTACTGGTGACAGCAATTTGAATACAGCACAGGCAAATCTGAGTGATGTTATAGAGGATTTAGGCTGCTGAAAGAATTGAGTTAATGTACAGGATTGAGGTGCTGGTTGGTCAGAATGGGAAAAGCTTTGCTATGTTTAAAAGCATTTTATAAATTGGCAGTATGATGGCTCTTGTAGGTGGCTATGTGATCACAAGAGCTTTATTTCAGAGATGAGATCAGTATTTGCAAAATGTAACTTCTAATTCTACAATCTTATCCAATCTTGAGATTAATTAAGAACACAGTAATTTTGAGTTTCCTCATTCTCTGAGAAAACTTTCAGTGGAAGTAGTGAGTGATATCCTGTCACATTTCCTTTCAGTGCATAGGAGTGCTAAGAAATTCTAGGACATAGAAAATGGAATATATAATTCCATTTCAGTTTTTGGAATTTAATTATGTAAGAGGAATTAAAAACACTGTCTTGGAATTACCACACTGTCTGATTTGAATCAAAGGAGTCTCATGTGTTGCTGCAAGTATGCTGGAAAGAAAAAGGGAGATAAATCTTGGTTAAGAAAAAATCTGATACCTGATCCTGCCTTTAAATGTGTTTAAGTGATATATTCATCTTGAGCATGGTCTTGCTTCTGATAGTTTTTGTCCTGTGGTTTATTTTGCAATTGCTAAAGCTATTCCAGATGCCAGAAGTGTCAAACAGACAAAGCAGTGATTCCAGTCGACTTAAATTCAGATTATTGATTTAAGGGGTCAGTAGCAGCATAAAAATACATTACACATTTAATGTGTGAACTGACATATAAAGTCTTTGAGTGGCATTATTTTGGTGACGGGCAGATATTTAGTATGGTTTGAATTCAAAAGCCATCAGTTTTTAAGCTAAGGTAGGTAGAAGTGTTTGTAAATATTACTTAAAAATGAAAAATCAGAAAGGAGGATTGTCAGATTTTGTTACAGGGATTTGGATCCTTAGAACCATTCTGGATTTATGGTTCAAGGGAAAGTCAAACATGAGTTACTGGATGATTGATAGGAAACTAGGCCATGACTGTAGTGCCAGCAGCAGCTGAGCCTTTGTGGAAAAGGTTTTTCACTGTCACATTTCCTTTCCTTTCCAGGTGTGTTTAGCCAGAGATTTTCTTTCACTTGCCTTTGCTCTAGGACTTTTTGTCCAGTTTTTATATTGTCAGATGTAAGGCCATTAGCATTGCTGCCCTCTGTAATGTTAAGTTAGGGCCTTGGGGTACAAAAAATGAAGTAGAAAATTACAACTATTTATTTGGAAGAATTATCTAATATTGATCATTGTTATCTCCTGAGATTCCATAGAGTATGAGCACATACATTTGTATGAGTGGCCTGTGGCTTGAAGGCTGTTCCATATAGGTGTTCCCCCCGAGGAGCTCAGACTGTCAGCAATTCTAGCTGTCTCTAAAGTTTTTGGGAATCTACTTTTCTACGTGGTGGCAGTGTTTTAACGTTACCACTGCCGAGAACTTGGCCTTTCTATTGCATCCCCCACCTCCCTGTGCCCAAAAGCTTCAGTTAGAATGAAACAAATGGCTTTAGCTTTAAAATATAAACCCATTAAACTCTGGGTATGATGGCTGGAGACCCCCCACCACCACACACACTTTTAATTACGTGACTATGTTGTTTCCAGATGAGAGGAAAGATGACTCATTTGGTGACTTAATCTCTATTTTTTATTCAAAAACTAAAAACTACATTCTAAGAATTACTTCAAGTTGCACATTGGCACCTGCGTCATAATTGGATGTACCATGTCTGTTCTCAAGCTAAAATTTTTCAGTCTGATTTTTTCTCATTTTGTCTAAAGCTAGATTTCTAGAGTCTGAACCTAAACTTTTGGGTTTAATGACGTTCTAACCTTACAAAAGCAGCGCTTTATCACGGATAATGCCAGGCTTCCACCAGGACATTGTACCTACACCTTCTGTTATAAACGTAAGAGGTATTATTTTAGTCATGAGTCTTAAAATAGAAAGAAGGAAGCCACTTTAATCAATACAAGGCTCTGCACTGGGATTCAGAAAACTTGGTTTGTTCATAGATTTGCTGCTGTTTAACTGTGGTCATGGGCAGAAATCTGTTACTAATAATTGTTGCTATATCATTATTTACTTTTCTTCCATTGATGGCTCAGTGTAGAGTCTCTCTTTGGCTACACCAATCTCACCTGCAATCTCTGCTCTTGGTATAGTGAAAATGGTGACCTCTGGCAACAACAAATTCCCAGCCTGAATGCTTCAAGTTGCTGCAAAGCTGCAGCTTTTCTACTGGGATTTAGGGATTTACCTAAGCAAGGATTGACTTCTGGGAAAAGCACAGAGTTGACTGTACACCTCTGCGCAGAGTTCTAAAATAAAAACTTGATGTTTGTGTTGCATCAAGATACAATAGTTGCTCAATTCTTTCATTAGAAACTAAGGAAAAGCTTTAAAAAACCCAACTTTTTCTTTGCACCCTTTAGTCTTTGTCTTTAATTAACCTTGGAGGGTGGTTAAACACCTCTGTGTTGTTTTTTGGATTGCAAGTTGCTTATTTATCAAGTGCACCAGGATGGTGAAACATTAACAATCCCCATTAGATGTCAGGACTTGGACAGGTGCAGAGAGATGTGTCTGTTAAACTCAGTTTAAAGGAGAGACATGTAAAGTGTTTATTGCACCCCGAAATTGAATTTTTGCCTTAGTAATGGTGTACTGAGCTTACTTTTCACGCTGTGACTATGGTTATAATAAAAGTTTTAAATAAAACCTCTCAGTAAGTGTGTGTTTTTATATGTGTAGCACAGCTTTATTCTTTGACTCCTTGGCCATGCTGCAGCTGAAGGAACAGGGGGAACATTTTACAAAATGATGAATATTTCCTGAGTAGAAATGAGATGTTGTTGGGAATGTAGAGAAAGACAGACTAAATCTCTTCTGTTCCCAGCATACTGTCAGCTGGACTGAGTCATAAATTCTTCAGTCAACAGCAGTCCTACGAATGCTGGGAACAGAAATGTTAGTCTTGTGCAGAGAGTAAAGAGCTGAGACTTGCAAGTGAACTGAAAGGACTATGATTCATTAAAATCCGAGAAAACTAGAGGTCCACAGGTGAGAACAATATATTCTTGTCATGTGCCCTTTCAGCACAGCACAGTCATTCATCATCCTGCTCCTTGCTGTAACCAATGTGTGAGGAGCTGTGTTTTCCTTCCAGGCATCTTTTCCCTTTTTTCTGCTTCTTCTTTCCCCCACCCCCATGCAAAAAATGGCAATGGAATTTTGCTCAGATATTTGCTTCTACTTCCCTTGTTGAATCTTCCATAAATCTTTATCTGTTGGGTCAATTACAAGTCATTACTGAAATAATTCATTATAGGCTCCAGTAAAGTTAATATTGTTAAATTATGAGCATCTGTAGGTTTTTTTCCTTCCATGAGGTTTTCCTTGAGGCTGGCAGGGCTCTGAGGGGGCCACTGGGGCTGGGGGAAGAGCAGCCCCACAGGAGCAGGGGCAGGGCTGGCTCCTCTCTGACTGAACTCATGCTTTGGGCTTTGTCTTCATCATAGTTACACCCCTCCTGTTTTTATTCTATCCACCCATAAAATAGAACAGAATCTTTTCCTGTCTCTTGTTGAAGTAAAAGGTTCTCTTAAAGCAAAATTTATTGTGGATTTACAGGCACAGGGGAGTGGAGCTTCCCAGCCTCGCTGGCAGAAATGTTCCAAGCACACAGTTCACTACTTTGTGTGACCTAATAGGGAGAAAAACCATTACTCTTCTTAAAGACTGTCATTTAATTAGCTTTGTAATGGATTTCCATTGACTTCCTCTGCATGAGAACTACTCCATTAGTTCATTACTATGATTTAAATGCAGCTAATTGCAATCATAGCTAAATAATTGTATTCAGGTATGTCAGCATGTTTTGATTCTCATATTAGCAATTTCCAGGCAATGCGTCTCACTTGTGTCTCATTTATAGCCTTTTTACAAATGAAATGATGGTAACATAAATGTCTTTGTTTCTATAAAACAAAAGGGAAAATCAATAATGTCATCTATAAAGAATGTAGGTGTACCAGCATTGAAAATTATATAATGAGTATGAAATTCTTCTTGTCCACTTCTGAATGAGAATATAATATTCTTCAATAGCGGTTGATATCTTCAGATTTACTGGAATGAAAACCAACAAACAAAACTGCTTGGTAGAATTTCAGTCCCAAAGCCTGTAGGGCACAGACTGACAAATCAAGGCAGAGGTTAAATGACTCTATTTTCACATAATGGACTGTAGATAAATCAAAATTATTTCAGAAGTGGGACAGGTAATGTTTTTTCTTGGTGTGATGGTTACTAAGAGCTAAAAACAGTAACTATCTCTTGCATGGAAAACAGAGTAACTGAGCAGGGACTCCTTTCCTGTCCAGTGGAAAAGTCAAGTGTGAGGTTGCAAGGAAGGTATTTGTTGGTGTGGGGAGTAAACTGCTGCTTCATAGATGAGTTGTGACAGCAGGAAAAGGGGGCAATCTCAGTTTTCCCTGCCTGTCTGGTACTGTTCTTTTTCTCTCTGTGTGTGCAAATGCAGATTTGCAGCCTGAGGGTTGAGACTGGGGCTCTCGAGCTCATTGGGGCTAAGTTTGTGGAGCCTGCAGCTTTTCTGAGAATATTTTCCTCCTGAGGTTTTGTAGTTTCAAGATAGGATTGGATGGGGACCTGTTGATCGTTGTCCCTATTCCAGCTCCCCTGATGTACCTCAAGACAGTGCTGTTAGGAGGATGTGGTGTGCTGGCCATTGGGATATTGAGGATATTTGGATATTGAGTGCTGGGCTTGATGCATTCGAAGTTTGTAGTGCTTTATGACCATAGATGTGACAGTGATTTAAAATAGACTCAAGTCTGTTTTGCGCTCTCCGTAATTTTGGTATGGGAGGTTTTCCAGCATGAGCATATAGTGAAAACTCAGAAGGCTTAACTTGGCAAAACCCAAACCTTTGCAAACTCTGGTGTGGCTGAGTCTGTATCAGAACTGTAATATTAAATACACATTTATAGCACAAACATTTGTACTGTTAATTTACTCTTTGTCTTTGTGCTCTTGGAAAGCTTTAGACGTGTGAATGCAATAGTGCTTTGGAGAGGGGTAAGGCAGGTTCATAAATCTGAACCAAGGCACTTCTAGCTTGCAAACGTGTCTGCAGATCATTTGCCATTTATGCAGAAAGAAGAGTTGCTGTAATTGGGATGTGGTGTGGATCCTTTCACTGTCCTGGAGATCACTCAGGCTTTTGCACAAATGGCACAGATGACAGTGGGAGCAGAGGTTTATAAAGTGACTTGTCTCCCGAGCTGCCAGAATTGGGCTGCACCTGCAGCCCCTTGCCCCTGCTGTCACCCCAAACTACCCTGGAATGCTTTGGTGCTCCAGTGGGAGTGTTGGACCTTTACCCCGCTAACCCCTGCCTTCGAAATTCTGATTTACAGGGTTTACTTTGTTCAGAAAATGTTGCTAAAACACCGACAGAGCAGCCCAGGGGCTGTGTTTTTGAGAAGGATGCTGCCTGCCTTTATGGCCTGCCTGTTCTCCCCAAGCTCAGGCATTGATCGTCACCAGGATCATCTCAGGTGAGCCAGGAGGGCTTGGCAGCCTTTCGAACAAACTTCTAGCAGAGAATGATTGGGATTCCCTCCCTCCTCCCCCCAAACCACGCTCCAACAAAGTTGGTAAATAAGAAAACAAATACTTCAGGGAAAAGGAATTCAAGTATTTCACTGCAAGTGCTCTGGATAGTGGAAGAGTTGCTCTGAATAGAGAGGCAAACAAGGCCACAGCTGGTGCTGGAGCTTAAGCTTCCATCTCCATGTGAGTGAAATCTCAGTGAGCAGAAGCAGAATGGTTTGTGGTGTGTGCCCCTGAGTTCCCTCCATCGCCGAGGGGGAGTGCAAGTTCCTGACGCTTCATGTGGGACATGTGCTGCAGTTTATTTGCACTGTGGTTTATCCAGGGCTATTTTTCAAAACACCAAATTGTAATGTTATAGAGCACGCCACATGTTTTTGTATTGCAATTGTAGTACAGACGTGCCCAACTTTCATTTTTAGTGTATCCGTCTTCCTCTGGTTGATGCTGTAATGTGCCTCCATTTTGTGAAAAACTCCTTTGCCCCTTGTCACAGCAACATGAAGGATAATGTCAGCTGTCCAATATTTTTTAAAAAATGCTTATTTTTTCTGCAACTTGAATACATTATGTTCAGCTTACCCTTTTAATAGTGCTGACTGTCAGAGTAAAACTTAGTTTTACTGTTTCTTTTCGCTGTAGCTTATTAAAACACTGTCTATATTTTCATACACTTAAATCCTTGTACACATTTTCTGATTTTACAGAACAAATTAAAGCATGTTTTCTTATTACTGTACATCGTTTTTATAGTTCTTTTTCTCACTCTATAATCCCAGTGGGATTTTTTTCCTATGCCCTTCAGTGGTTTATGTAATAAGCACTAAATGAATGAACATGTTGCCCTTTGCTAGTAGATAATTAAGAAGGTGCTTCAGAATATTTCTGGAGTTGAATCTCCAGGAAATGTCTTAATTTTAGCATGCAATTTTCTATTTTTTGATGAGCTATATGGCCCTGTTCTACTTCCAACACTTAAAGAATGTGGTCTGCTAAGAACAGATGGTGTCATTTAAGTTTTATACTGATTCTACTTAAACTTTTAAATGAAGTCCTTATGCTTTTAAATGTTTAGTTAAGACTTACTGATTGTTAGCAAATTGAGAAAAGTTGGTCACAACTGATTACCTGTTTAGGGACTGAAAGAAGTAATTGTCTCAATTTTTAAAACTTTGTAGTCATTAACATCATTAGTGGATTCCTGTCATCTTCCAAAGGAAACAGTGAAGCTGGTTCATGAGCTGGGAATCATAGGTGGACATGGGCTTTTCCAAAAGCCAGGAAGTGGTAAAACACACATGTGGTTTGCTTTAGTTGGGAAATTAACTCGGATTCTCCACCAGTGAGGCTGATACAAATGAGAAATCACTAATGTATGTGCTCTGCTGTGACACTGTCAAAACAGATTATTTGAAAGCACAGAAGTGATGTGTTTTTGTCAGCTGTTTGCCTCCCTTTATGCAGCTACAGAAGCTGTTGTTTGTATAAACTGCCTTTCACATATTTCTTGGTTTTCAGAGTTACTAAAGAATATTGTTCATCATTTACATTCACTATTTGCTTGATAACTGCATTAATTCAGCTAAACTTTCATTTAGAGATCTATGAACATTCTTTAAAATAAAAACCCCAAAACCACAAACAACAAAGAAACCAACCAAAACCAAAAACCACCAAACCAAACTCTCAGAAATCCTGAATATGGAATGCCAGGTGAGAATTTGTCTGCCAAGAGATGAGTGAATAATCACAGTACAATACTGTGTGTTATCTGTGTTCCCAAGTGCATCGCAGTGTGCCTCTGATTGCTTTCTTTGGGAGGTTCTGAGAGCAAACCTTGTGATGAAAGGGAAAAAAAAAGGCTGCATGCCAGCAGCTGGTCCTGCCCTTCTCATACAGTTTTTCCCCCACGAAATTTAGTCATCCTGATTAAGATATTTCAATTTCTGTTTTCCATGCCAGGCTGGGCAGAGGCAGAACTTTGTGTGTGTGTGTTCCCTGCTGTGAAAAGTCAGCCAGTGAAGAGGACTGGGCCAAACCCAGTGTCTGTGCAGTGGAAGGGATTACGGAGTGCTCACATGATAATTTGTGCTGTCAGAGCTCTAATCTCTGGCAGGGGAAAAGGACAGTATATCTAACTGCTGCAAATAATTTCCAAAGGGATCTGGTACTCAACTGCTCCCATCATCATGAATTTGTATTTCAGCTTCTTTCCTAACTCCTAGGACTGCAGAGGAATTTAGGGGTAGCCTAAAAGTTTCCTCGGTCCATGAAAGATGTCAGCAGAGCTCTGTGTGCCCCCAAGTGAGGAGCTCCTTCCCGGCTGCAGAAATGGGTCTGCGCTGGTTTTTGACTATACCATTTGAACATAATGTTAAGTGCTGCTCTCAGGGATTTTCTCCACAGTTTGTGGTGTTTGGTGTTACCAAAGACTTTGTAACTGTGACGAATTTGCACCAATAGTCAGAAGTGTAGAGTTCATTTCAGTAAGGGATAGAAACAATAATTTGGGGTGACAGGAGATGAACCATTGCATCGCCATGGGCCATTGTGTGGTTTTGCTAATTAATTAAATGGCCTTTGCTTCCATGAGTGTGCTGAGTGCCCACCAGGCTGGTGAGGTTCCTTGTGGATTAGCCTTGGCTCAGCCTGGGAGAGGGGAATTGCAGGCTCTGCTGCTAATGAAGAAGTGATTCCACTTAAGGAGATGCAGATGTGCCATGAAGTGTCTGTGAAGCAGCATGTTCTGTGTTGTTTGTTTGTGTAAATAGAATATGGGCTGCTTTTGAAACAGCAGAATGAATTTAATCAGCTTCAGGAAACTAATGAAGTGACACTACCAAAGGGGCAGAAATATTGGTTCAATCACTAATAAGAAAAACCTAATAATGAAATGTAGCCTTCTATTATTGTGTAAATGAAAAGCAGATGCTGAAGATGAATGAATGCATGGATTAATATTGGGTTTTGTTGTCAGAATTTATGTTGATGGGAAATGGAGGAAATGTACCCTTACAGAAATATTTTGTAGTGGTTGTTAACACCTTATACTCTTTCTAGGACTTTACTGTTTCATGCACTGTAATATAAATGTGTAAGCTGTTAACAGCAGGATGAACATTCAGCAAGCTGAACAAGCACCTGCTCCCATAACCGAATCATTGTTTAAATTCCCCCTGCATTTCACAGGTTTAAACCCTGACAGGGATTCAGATTTACAGGGCAGGACATCCCCCAGAACCTGCAGTGCCCTGCCCTAACCAGTTCCTGCACGCTCTCTGTGCCCAGCGTGGCTGCGAGGCCATTGTGCTCCGCGAGTCTGAGGCGCTGTGAAATAGGGCTGGGCGTCAAATGGAGCGGAAAGAACCGTTCCCCTGAAGTTATCAATAATGAAAGACTTCAATAGTGTGAGAAATTCCACCCCCTGCTTGCCCCAGGAAGGTGGTTGTAGGAACAAGAAAAACTATTTAAAGAACTCCAAGTAGTAGTAAGGCTGAGCCTCTTCCAAGTTTCATTGTCTCTTCAGCTTTGCAGTTGACACTGGTGATCTTTCCAAAATCAAGTGCTTGTTACTCTTAAGCAAATACACTGTGAGTATAAGTAGTTTTACCTTCAAAGAATAAGAAATATATGAAGTACTTGCATAGAAATGAATTGTAGGCTGATTTAAAAAAAAACAACCAACCAAAACCAAAAAAGCGTCTACCTCTCTACCAAGAAACCCCAACACTTGATTGATTTAAAATATTTCAGTTTGATATGAAAGTTCTGTAAAGCCTCAAAGCACTGGAGTTCACAAGCTGCTTTGTCAACGCAAAGCATTGGCTTGACAGTGGTTTAATGTTTTTTCCAGTGCACAACCACCTCTGCGGTGGGTGCCACTCTTAGAAGAGTTCAGCCATTTGGGATGTGTATGAATTCAGCTGTTGAGTATTATCTTGTTATCTCTGTTTAGTTTGTCAAATCAGCTGGTCATTTCAGAGGGGGTATGCATTCTATATTTGTCAGACAAATTTTTGTGCTTTAAGAGTCACAAGCTGACTCAAAGAAACAAAACAGCTCTTCGTGCTGCTTTAATGACACTTATCTTTGTCTAGTTTAGATATTTTCCTCCATTACGGTTTCAGAGCATTGTTGCTTTGTGACCAGCTCAAGCTGCTCTGTCTTGCTCTTTAACTTGTTAAATTGGTGGGAGAAGAGTGTGCAAATGGAAGTAGGCAGTGAGTAAAATCTGGTATTTAGTTCCACATTGTCATGGAGCACCAGGTAGAGACACGAACGGTTGATGCTGCAGTTGAGCTGTAGCTAATAAAATCATGATGTGCATGCAGGAATTCTGTGACTACTAGACTCATATGGAAAAATGTTTTGATTTTTTTAACCTTCTTCCAGGCCTTTACATCTAGGAAAGAAGGTAACATCTGCTTTTGAGTGGGTGATGAGTGTCTCAGTTACCTGATAGCACCATTCTTCTCTTTTAGTTCCTGCTTTAAGCACAAAGTGTAATTATTGTGGTTTGGGCCAGGCAGCTTCTACATGACATTCGTGTCCTGGCTCTGAGGGATATCCTAATCCTGGCACTGGAGTTAAACAATTGCAGAAGTATTCCTGGGATGCTCTAGATCAATTTTTGCCCTCAATCCATCTTTCACAGAGTTAAAGTGCATGTTAAAGGGGACACAACCCCTGTGTGTTATTTCAGGCTGACTGAAGAATATTTAGCGATAACAAAACTAGATCTCATTGTCATAGGGCAAGCATTTGTCTGATTTACTAATCCACAGGAGATAAAACAGTGTCTAAGCTAGGATTTGTTGGACCAATAGCACATAGGAACTGGATTTGCCACAGGCCCATGATTCTCTTTTGCCTGACCGTTCTCCAGTCTGTGTTTCCAGCCAGTTGGCTTCTTTCCCTCATTCCAGGTACTGAGTGACACCCCCAGCCCCCCCAGTGTCTGTAGGAACATCTCTGGATTCCGTGTGGGATGGCTGATCCCATCCCTTCCCGGTGTCCTGGTGGGATCCGAGGGCTCGCTGGGTGTGCTGGAGCCTGGCTGTGCACAGAGGAGCCAGCCTGGAGTTCTTGGGGTGCAGAGAGGTGACCAGGAGAGGTGACCAGGAGAGGTGACCAGCAGGGGTGACCAGGAGAGGTGACTAGGAGACGTGATCAGGAGAGGTGACCAGCAGAGGTGACCAGCCACCATCTGATGTTCTCTCACAGAACATTTCTGCTCCTCCTCATCCCTTCCTGCTGGACTCCCTGTTAGAGCAACATGCTTGGCTTTTACTGTCAGAGGTACTTTATTCTCCCCTGAAGACCTTTCTGTTTAACTCCTATTGCCCCCCGACAGAGGGCATTTCTCAATGTCTTTTTTCTCTTCAGTGTCCCTCGCCGTTGCCTTTCTGTGCAGCTCGGTTTGTAGTGCTGGCAGTGGAGCAGGGCTGTAGGAATCTGATCCTGGCAGAGCGTGGCTGAGCCTGTTGTAGTCTGCACTGTCACTTAATGTTGTTTCTGTTTAGTTTCACTCAGGATGGGGTGAGGCAAAAATAATTCAGAGAATTTTTGTAGTCCCCAAAGAACGAACGATGGGATTTTATGAACAGGCAGCAGATAAGCCCTGAAATCCCAACAGTACTTTAATGTTGATTGATTAACTTTGTTTCTAAAACATATAGCTGACATGCTAATGCTGAGATACAAGAAATGTTTGAAAAACCGATTTAGGACATGATCTTTGTAATGCTGATTCACTGTAATCTGTCAGAATGTAAATTGTATATGCTTAAATCCCAGATAATCCTGTAATTTACAGCTCTTCATACTTCAGCTGATTTGTCATATATTTCAGAAGAATTACAAAAATCGTATCTGGGTTTAGTTGTATTGCTTTTATTAAGATAATATTTGGAGACTCCAATGAAGAATGGAGTACAACATGTGTTCAATAAAAATACAGTTTGTGTTTAAAGGAAGTAAATTGGGAAAAGACCCCAAAATTCTCAAGTAAGCCCTGAGTTAACTGCTCTGAAGAGAAGACTCTTCTTCCTTTCAGTTCATACCTCCATCCTGTGTTTATCTTACTGATGAAGAGTCACCATGCTGGCTTTTTCAAGTTGCTCAGTTTGAATTAAATGCGATCTTGTGTAAGGTGGAGCCCCTGAAGAAGCAGCAGTGAGTGTTTACCAGCAGCCACACCTGGGCTGAGCCACATTTGCAGTTTGCTCCCATGATGCTGGGACCAGTCCTCTCAGTGTTATTGCAGGAAATACCTCGTTCAGGTATGCTGGGAGAGTCTGCCCTTGCTCATGATTACAGTCTATCCTGGATGTGAAATGGCTTAGAGTAACTTCGCCAATTTTTAACTAAATGTTTAAATGTTTTACTTTACATTACTTAATTTACTTTACCTTCGTGACTGCTCATACTGTGTGGATTCACTTAACAGGGAATGTGTCTCATCTAATCAGGTGCTTTTCAAGCTTTTTTTTTTTTTTTCTTTTTGACTTCGGGAATTCCTCAGTTAACTGCCTTTGTGTGATTGCTGTAACAGGCTCGGTTCCTCCAGAATGAAACATCAATGCAATTACAGGCCAGAGGTGCAAATGCCCCTTGCCTTGGGAGAAACAGGTTCCATCCATCAATTATAGAGGCATTTAACCGTTCCCAAGGTACTTTAAATGTTTTCAGCCAGTAATGACAGCTCATTCTCCCCACTGCAGTCCGAAGGAGCCCTGGTCCTGCATCCCCTAAATCTCCCATCTCCGCAGGTGGTCGTGGTGCTGACCCAGGCAGGCTCAGTCCTGTGCTGAGATCTTTCTGTGCAGTTCCAGTGTTCAGTTTGAGGCCTTCAGTGGGCACAAAACATTCACACTTGGACCTACAGGAATAGCAAAATGTTCTGTATTTATCCTTTCCAGTTAATGAAACCAAGCATAGAAATAGCTCCAAGATTTAGATATAAAACCCTAAGTGTGGTACAGCTGAAATAAAAGGGTGTGTGTTGTCAAAACAGGACATGAGTTTTGATTGAAACAGTTTGGGATGGTGGAACAAAAAATCCTTACCATTTTTTGTAAGCTGACAAGCATCACTTTAGTTCAAGTATTTATTTTAGAAATTAATTGTAGTAGGTTTTTAATTGCTCAAGTGAAAAATAATAACAGAAAATTATCTTATACAAATGTTATGTTTCATTTTTGGCATTATCCATGTGTGCTTTTATGAAGATATTCCAAGCTGAGGACTAAAATTCCAGAATATTTCCCCAGTCTTGATTTGGTTTAGAAGAGAAGTTCATTGCTTCAGAAGCTGGCTGGAATTCCATCACACCTCTAGCTTGTTATTTCTGAAGCTCTTAAATTTGACATTCGACTCTTCTGTACTGTGTCAAGACTACTTCCTTGGTTTCTTTATTTCTAGTTGCACTGATATTGTTTGGATCTATTAATGTAAAACCATTGAAAAAAGAGTCTCTTCTATATTTTGGTTAACTTGATTCTTGAATTGCTGCAGGTCTGAGACTGCACTGGAGATTTACCTGAGAATCAGGCAGATATTGTTGACTTTCCCAGTTTATATTTAGCTGGACTGCCTTGCATTTGCAGTGGCTGCCTGTGGACGTGAGCGAGCACAGTCAGCTGCCAGTGCTAATCAGGAAATAGCATTTGGGTCCATCAGGGTGTAAATGGGAATTCAGGGGTTCTGCGGCTGGAAAAGGGAGCTGTGGCTACCAGCAAGCACAGGGGCTGACAGATGTTTTCAGGTGAAGGCATTTGACTCTTCCCAGCGTGGAGAGCATCATTTGCATCCAGGATCATGCAGCTGCTGCAGGGATTTGGGCAGGCTCAGCAGAGAGCATCCACTGGCGATTCCATGCTGGGCTCGATTGTCTGCTCTGCTTTGCTGATCCCTGTGATAAACGAGGGGTGTGGGGGATAGTGTTGTACTTCACATGCGGTCCTGCTAGGCTGAAATGCCTGAAGATTTCAACTCAGTTGGGCAAACACAGTGGAATAAATTGGATTTCTACATGAGGAAGGGATAATTTTGCTGCTCATTTCTACCAGAGTACTAAAAGTATGAGCCCAGCTGCTTTACCTTGCCAGATCCCTTCCATTAGCTGATGAAAACAGTTATTAAATACAAAGATAGCATAAATAGTGTGAATATAGAGACTCTCACGTATGAATTTTGTCTGAAAGCAAACTATTTGCTGAAGCCAGTGCATCTTCATTTATACTTAATTTAACCAGGGAAGATACCATACCAGCTGTGCCAATACTTAACAGTAATTGTGAGAAGTGCCCAACTATTTGCTTTGTTTGCTCGCAGTTTAGGACTGTAGCGAGGTGATGAAATCCAGTGAGCATTGTTATATCATACCCTGCACTTTCAGTGCTATTACAGAGCCTGTGTGGGCAAGTCTCTTGGTCTGACATCTGAGTCTTCCCTTGGCAAGTGATGATCCTGTGTGTTGTTGAGATAGTTGATGTGGGAATGTGGATAAAATTAAGCTAACTGCCCAAAGAATCACAAAGCTGCAGTGTCTGGTTTACAATCAGATATGGCTGTTGTGTGGACAGACCTTTTTTTTTTGTAAGATATGTATTAAGCACAACATTTCTTTTGAAGATCATTGACTTCAAAATGTGTTTGGTTGTGTGTGGTAATTTTAGTGTTTTTATAGACAAAGAAACTGAAGGTCAGGAGATAGCACAGACTTTCACTGCATCGTGGAGTGTGTGATTCTGGCCAGAGCACTCAGCAGCTTGACATGAGGCCTGAGAACTTTCCTCTGAGGAAGATGTGGTGTAACTCCTGATGGGTTTTGGGTCTGTGTGAGCTCTACTACACTTTATTTGCATGTTCTTACTCAACATAGAACCAACTTCAGAAAACCACGCTGGCACCTTAAAGTAGGCAAATAGCGTGATTGAATAAAAACCTTGACAGCACAGCAGCAGACAAAAGCAGCAGCTTTGCATCAGGTGGTGGTGAAAGATCACATCCTAAGAAATGCCTTGCTAACCCTAAATAGTCCAATATTTGGTGGGAATGTCTTCCACATTCTCTGGGTTTATCTCAGAAGGTGCTGGTGTGACACATGATTTCAGAGGAGCAGATGACACCTTGATGTGTAACCCCAGTGGGTTATGATTTCAGAGTTCTCTGCCATCTTTCTCTGTAATTACCTTAAAACAAGGTTTTATTGCACTGTGCACATGACCTTGAGGTTGGTAGCTTGAAAGAGCCCCTCTCTCTGCATGAACAGACTGAATGTCTCCCTTTCCCATCATATCAGAGTGGGATATTCCATCCATGGTGGATGGAACGACACTGGCATTTACAACCTGACCTGCTTGACGAGGAGTTGGTGTTTTAGCCCTGGCAGATGGTAGAAAATCAGGAGGCAGAACTGTGATTTTGATGGAGAAATCATTGCTTCTTGGTCACTTAAGCTCTCTTTTGACAGGTGAACTCTGTGAAATGTCAGTGTTTGCAGAGGGGATGACCAGTTCCTAGTGACAGTAAGAAATAGGATGCCCTTATTTGCTTTCCTTTTGTTACACTTTCTGATGACTAAGGAGAGCAAGGGAAGACCTCCCACCTTGAAGTGCTTAAAAGATTCCACAAAGTCCATGTGTCGGTCCGAGGAGGAAAGACCTGTGATCTTAATCTGAGCACTTAATTGGTTAGGCTGGGGTGAGTTTAATGCGGAGAATGGTAGTGTGTAGATGGCTCCAGAATTCATAAATCTGTTAAATATGATTTGATGCCTTTGTAATAACTAGTAAAATACCCTGATCTTGTCTTGGAGATATTTTTTGTAGTTGAGAGTATGAAGATGCTGCAATAAAACATCTGGCATTCATTTCACTCCCTAAAGGAGTAAAGATATAGAGGCCTTTGGACAAAGGTTAATTTGCTCCTTTTTGCATTGTATTTGAGTGTTGTCTTCCTATTGCAGTGAAACTGATTGCCCACTCCTGTGTGAGGTTGTGCAGCAGGTACTGACATCGGGCGTGTCACACATCAGGTGTGTCACACAGGTGTGTCACACGTCAGGTGTGTGTGTGTGTGTCACATATCAGGTGTGTCACACATCAGATGTGTCACACATCAGGTGTGTCACAGATCAGGTGTGTCACATGTCAGGTGCGTGTGTGTGTCACATGTCAGGTGTGTGTGTGTGTGTGTCACACATCAGGTGTGTCTCACATCAGGTGTGTCACACATCAGGTGTGTCACACATCAGGTGTGTCACACATCAGCTGTATCCTATATCAGGTATGTCCCACGTCAGGTGTGTCACACCCGTGAGCCCAGGCCAGGTTTTAAGGAAGGGTAACGAATGGTGTGATGGACAGCACTGTGTTTCTCTACAGGAGTTTTTGGTGGGACCCATCCCAGAGGCTTTTAGGAATGGCAGAGCACAGAGATGTGTCTGTTCCACCCCTGTGTGTCAGACAGGGCAAATCCTGCCCCTGCAGACCAGGGTAACAGGGAAAGCCTGGTGTAAACTGCGGCTGCAAGGCAGAGATGCTTGGGATGTGACTGTTCTAATGGATGTCTTGAGTGATTTCTCATCTAAAGAATAGTAAACCTTAGGATTTTATTCCTTTTTGCATCCTTTTTTCATTCCTTTCTGGCATATTACTGCTTTTGAAACTGTGCATTGAATTTCAGCCTTAAGTGTACAATAAAATTCAGCCGGGCATAATTAAAATTATCTGTGGTAGAATTTTAAGACCTTAGGTTGTCTTTTCATTCTGCCTACAACTTGGATCAAGGATTTCCTATAACCTTTTCTGGAAGCCTAATTTCTCATTTTACTACTTTGATCATTTTAGCATTGATTTAATTTGTAATGACTGCTTCCTTTATTGCTAGATTGTAGGATAAGTGTTGCCAAATTAACTTTATTTGTGTGCTAAATTGGAATTTTAGAGATGCTTTGCATTCCTTTGCAGGGCAGGTTTGTCACATGCCACTGTAAGTTGTTAACAGATAGCTTATTTTAGGAACTGATGGGGCTGTCCCTGCCCTGCCTGATTATCCCTGTGCCCCCCTAACTGCTGCGTATTGATTCCAATTAACGTGACTGACATCCACCGCGGAGGGTGAAGTTAATCAACCAGAGGATCTCCTGTTGTGAATTCATTTCCTCCTCTGAGCTTGTCCTGTGCAGTTGAGCATTTAAAGAGACTAATGCAGACACTGCACAGAAATGTCCAGTCTGGGCAGCAAGTCTGAGCCCTGGAAACTAAAATTAGCTTTTTTAAAGCTGTCCTGGCCAAATAAAGTTGATATGCTCTTGAAAGGTCAAGCAAAGCACCTTTTCCTTCTATCTTGATTATTGATTGCTGGAAAAGGTCATCAAACTTGGTCAAATTTCAGCAAATATGTTTTTCAGCTAAGCAGTAACTCAGATGAAACAATGGGAGGTTTTGTTAGTGGTGGTGGCATCAGTTTTTATATTTGTGCTTTGGACGTGAAACATGAACAGTTTTTGTAACCTGGGAGTTTTTGGGGTAGTAGAAAAATAAAGGTTGTTGAAGTAGAGACTTTCTTAAGTCGTTAATATTTATGATGGATAAAATGTTTATAGACTGAAGCTGGTGACTGCAGCTGAAAGGACTGAATACCCCACTGAGCCCAGACCAGGCAGCAGCACATGTTCAGGTGGTCTACAGCAGCCATCCCTCCTTCATCCCTGCCCTTGGCCCTACCTGGAGCAAGAAAATCACCGACTGGGGGCTAAAATGTCTGTCTGGGTTGGCTTAAAGAGTTAAGATACAAGCAGAGAAGGAATGAGAGACCTGGAATAATCATAGTGAATTGATAACTATCTGGCTTTCCTGTGCCAATTTAGCAATTTGTAGCTGTTAGAATGTGAGCTACCATCTGGCTTCACAGATCTGTATCTCCTGCTAAATTACCAGGACTGGTCCAGTTCCTGCTGAAAGTTTGTAACTGTGACAAGAAGCAAATAAAGAGAAAACACTGCTGAGCTCGCAGATAAGGCTGATACTCCCCTCTGGAGGAAAAAATTGCTGGGTTTTAATAATTTCCTAGTTAAACACTTAGAAAACTCAGCTCTTTGTATAAAATCCAGCTCTGCACTGTTTGTTTTTCTAACTGCATAGCTCCAGTGTACTCATGCAGGAATGATGCTTGCTACTGTAGGATCTCATCTGTCAATGAAAATGCTGCTTTCAAGTGGGTTTTTTTACTCTTTACTTAAGCGTTTTGATAAATCTTGAGCCAAAAGGCACCATGAGAGAGAAAAGTCCAGCATGTACTAATGGCCCAGATCCCTCGGTGTGGTTTTGTGCCTTTTGACTATGGCTGGTGTGGTTTTGTCTTCCCATCACATCAGGACATTCACAACAGTAACCTGTGATTTTACTTGGCTTGTTTTTCTTTTTGACCAGGTTCAGCATGTGTAACAGGTACACAGTCAACTATAATGCAAATATGAACTTTTGTGTAAATATTATTAGGCCCACATTGTACAATCGTCTTGCTAACGAATTCCTCTGCTCCGTCTCCCAGTTTCTTCAAAAAGTTGATATAAACTATGAAAGATTTATTACTTACAAGCACATTTGTCTCCAATTCCATGTGAAGACTTGCAGAAGGTGGGCTGTGGAATGGTCTCTTGTGATTCAAGAGCTGGTTAATTCAAGAGGAATTGTTTACTTGGACTAAGTGTGGTCTTGCAAAAATTTTAAGTTTTGTTATTTCCAGTTAAAAACTGAACTGATCCTGAACAAAGACATCATTTTTCTTGAAACAAGACTTATGCCTAACACTGAATGGTTGTTACATCATCGTTTATGAATTAAACGTTGTGATGGGAGATAAAAGGTTTTCCATCTTCCTGAAAGTACAACTCAATTCCTGGGCACTGAAAGCCAATCCTGCAGCAAATATCCCTGGTTACCCTCAGCCACTGAGCAGTGAAGGTATGGATGTTGAAGCATTCCAGCACTTTGTATGTTTAACTGGAAATTTTATCATCCCCCTGTTTATTTTAGTTTCCAGCTATGTCACAACAGCAGGCACTGCCCTGTCTGCAGTAGCTGATCCAAGCAATGTATTCCTTAGTCGGGGCAAACTGAGGATGGGGAGTCAGCCTTTACTTTTTGCTTTCCTTGTTGCTCTTGGAGCATGACTGCAATTATTATGGCTAGCAAACTTTGATAACAGATGTTAAAATGAAGGCAGCCTTTATTGGAGCTCTCCAATTCAGAGAGAACCAGGAGAAACAGGCTGGTAATGTTTGGAGAAGGAGCTGATGTTTAGCACAAACTTAGGAGAAAACTTCTTTATAAATGGGTAGATAGTAACACAGTCTTCATGTCCAGATCATTCTCTGTGTTCTGAACTGAGAATTCACATTGCAATTAAACCCACCTTTTGTAAAAGCTCTGCAGTCTCCTGCCAGTGCTGCATTCCACACATTTCCCTTGTAGCTGATTATTAGGAAATTGAATCACCAAATTAAACAGGTCTGTGGCACACATCTCCAAATTGCTAAGCCTAAATTTGTCAAGTGAGAGCTGCCATTGTGAGTATATGCCTGCTCTGTTTTAAAAACAGACTATTGCACATTGTATTGCAAACTTCATCTTAATAGTTCCTGCCTGTTAGACAGCAGATAGTGAAGGGCTTGTCACGACAAACACTTGTGATTCTGTCTCAGAAATGTCAGGGTTCCCTAAATGGAAGGAGAAAGAGATTTATTTTTTACCATCGCTGTTATTATTTTGGACGGCTGATTGTTTTTCTTCCCTGCTTGTTTTTGGCTTGCTATCGGCAGATGTAACAAATGATCTAACACTGGAACAGGAGGAAATGACCTTCTGTTCACCGACTTAGAGACTACAAGCACAACCTCCTGAACTGACAGGAGGAGTATTTTCTATTTTGATGAATGGGTTCAGATTTTTATCTGGTTTCCCATGGTTACTGGGAAGCAATAGCACAGTTAGCAAAGCACCAAGCGGGGGGGGGTCCTCTGCTATTTATAAGTCCAAAACCTCATAATAAGGATTTATATCAGAGTGTTTCACAAATAGTCTTTCAAAATTCCATCTTCTGAGCAGGGGCACATACAGGTGATGGGATGTTGAAGGAGCTGGGCAGTCCATCGCTGAGTGCCTGAGCAAAAAGGTGTGCTTGCAGAAGGACAGAGAATACTGGAGAGACATAAATCTGATCGAGCGATGTCTTTTTAAGCTGAGTCAGAAAACATGGTAGATACTGGGAGGCAGTGCGGTCTTATAAATTCAAGTTGCGTTTCCTGGTCATGCAGATTACATATAAGCAGCATCTATAGGCCAAATGTCTACATTAATCTTACATAGTGCAGTCAGGGGAGAGGAGGAGGAAACAGTCCTTTCCTTGTGTGTCTCCTTTTATTTCTTCCTCCAGTTGGGTATAATTGTTTAAATTTGGCTCCTTTTTAAGTTTTGGTTTGGTTTTTTTTTTAATTTGACCTGCTGTCAGGAGAGCATGAGGAGTGGACAGGTTGGAGGGGGGAGAAGGGTGGCACTGAAAAGCAAATCTCGTGCAGCTTCTGATGCTTTAGTTTTCTAGGTGCTTTCTGAGAACAGGGGTAGGAATCAGCTTTGGTCCTTAATTATTGCCGTTCCTACACAAGCATCAGGCAGAAGCTGTGGTGAATGCAGCACAGGCTTCACTCCTTGTTGCTGTAAGGGCAGGAGTGATTTTTCCCTTCCAGCCCTACCTTCCTGTTTGGTGTGGCTCTTCTGGAACTGATTGGAACCCTTTGAAGAGTGTATTTTGATTAAAGCTGTTGCGTATGTGAAGTTTATTTTGCGTGCTTCAGGTTACAGTTTTTGGCTTAGGAGGGGGACTGAATGGAATCCAGTGCTTTATATCAAAATTTTAAAGAAATATCAACATGATAATAGGCAAGTCATTTGTCAGTATTATCAATCTTGCAATTTTCTGTCTATAACAGGCTTTGCAGCCATCCTGTAGCTACATTTAGATAAAAATAAGACCACAAATACATCTAATGTTTGTAAGCATTGCACTTATAACACAGTTGCAGCTACAGCAGGCAGGCACTGTGCTTGATAAAGACTCCTTTTAGATCATGTGTCTTTGATAACTTCTAATGCAGGGAGTCAACCCTTTGAAATAAATTGGTCTTTTAAGCAATGATTTTAATAATGTAGCTGAGAACTTTTTTGTTATGTAGAACAGTTCTTCCTGGTCTCAGCTTTGACGATTAAATTCATTTTTCATGAATTCACAGTGCTTCAGGCTCCTGTGAAACCTTGCTCAGCTTCTGAGGGGTTTTTTTTCAATGTGTGATGTGAATTGTGTAAAGCCTTTCCATAATCAGAAAGGTAATTTAGGCCTTTCCTGACCCCCTTTTTCCCCCCTTCCTCTGAAGAGGGAAATTTCAATAGAGTTGGAAATTCTCCAAAGGCTCTTATACAACTGGTACATTCTGCTTTAACATAATGCAATCTTTCCACATTTTCTGTTTTTCCCTAATTAACGGGCGGATGGAAGGGGTGTTGGATTCAGTTTCACAGAAAGATTTTATGCAACCACACAAGACAGTGTGAAAAAAGAGAAGGAAACTTCATAGGAAATAGTATTTTTGAAAAGTCAGCTGCATTCTAGCAGAGTGGTTTTCTCCTGCTGCATCTTATACTGTATTGCTGGAAACACTGGGATTTGGTGATCTGGCTGTCTCTCATGGATTAATTAAAGGAGAATTCTTTTTAATGTGGCTTATTAAATAGGACATTCCCTGCTGTGGAGTGGGATTTGGGCTGCCCCAGCCTCCATTCCTCCATTTAGGTTGAGCTGCAGTGTTACTGTGCTGCAGCTTTGGGTACGTGCTCCTGTAAGGAGGAAAACTTGCAGCTGGTGAATCGCAGTGCCAGAAATTGAGAGCTTAAAAACTGTGTACAGCGATGCATGTCTGTGCAAGTGAGGCTGGAAATTAGAGGCAGTAGGAGTTTGTGAAGTTAGGAAGCATCAGGAAAGGGAATATTTGACAGCTTTAACAGATACTAGCGACAGAGAAGGAGAGAGGGGGAGGGAAAATCAAGACTGGATGGGTAAAAATTCTAAGTTGCTTGTTTTTTCAAGGAGTAAGTAGTTAATGGAGCCTAACTGGGGAATAGGAATGTGTGTCTGATAGTCTGTGTTCTGCATAGAACATACTGTAGCCAGCCAGAAAAGAAATGCTATCTAGATTAGCACTAACCTCCTTCCCTGCAAAGCAGAACAAAGTCTGTTAGTTGAATAAGTGGATGTTGCTAGATGTAGTTCTTCTGTGTCTATAACAGATATTCCTTCTGCAGACAACTGGAAAATGTAAAACAAAAATCCCAGATGGAAGCTAGACCTGAAGGGAGACTTCTCAGCATAATCTTATTCTAGTGATTACACTGTGGTGTAGGAGTGGTTGTATGAGCGAACTTCAGCTTAAGGAAATCTTTCATATCTGTGAAAGACATTCTGGTAGTGTGGAAGGGAAATATGTTGAGCTGCAGACTACAGATGTACTTCTCTTTAACAGAACTTCGTTTGTGCATCTGACTGTGCTTTAACCTTCAAATTCAGAAGTTGAATTTGAAGGTTTAGGCCCTGTTAGAGGCACAAACTCACTGTCACGGGTGATGGTACATGAGGGGGTTGGGTGGTACCAGTTGTTGGCAAAGTTAGTTTATGGTCTGGGAGGGTAAATCCTGGCATGAAAGGAAACTGCTTCCCTGTGCTTTGCTGTGTTACTGCTGGGTTTTGCCTGAGGGACATGGCTGTGGTGCCTGTTTCACAGGATTTTAGTGAGAGATGGTAAAAATGTAGGTATTTGTTTTCATCTTTTTAAAAACAGATTTTTACTGTTTCCTAAGGTAGAGAGAAACAGTTCTTTCAACTATGAATTAAATATCAAAACATAACAAACAGGTAAAAGTCTCAATTCCCTTTTAATGTATTTTTCTGTAAGATAATTTCTGAAGTTGGGCAGAGCCATCACCCTTTTCACTTTTTATTCCTTAACAAGCGATAACATATTGAGATCATACGTTTTGCAGGGTCTTTTGGGATTTTTAATCCAACACCTTTCTCTAAGCTTTAAGCATCCCTTGGAGACCTCTTCCCTGGAGAGGGAGGAGCAGTGGAGGTACTCTCCCAGCTGGACCACAGATGGAGAATGCCCTGGGAGCTCAGTCCAGTCTGGCTCTGCACTGAACATCACCTTGTGTCTCGGTGTGCAGGAGGTGGCAGTGCCAAGGGACAGAGAGGTTTGCATGGACACAGAGTGTGTCTGCAGAGCCCCAGGCTGTGGCAGTGTGAGCAGGATCAGACAAATTTTTCTTTTTTTCTTTTGTTTTTTTTTCTATTTTTCTTTCCTTCCAGTTGAATTTGTTTTGAAACTTGTAAATATTTGAGTCATTCATCATCCATATAGATACTAAAATCAAGCATTACTGAAACTGGGGTGTATTATTTTGAGACAGAAGGCTAACATTCTTATTTAGATTAACTACTGTTTTATTAAACCAATATACAGAGATGGTGGAGGTATACACAAGCAAAAAGAAATACTCATTTTGTTGAACCAAGCTGACAGGCCATGATTACAGATCATCTATTTTTGTGATGCAAACTGGAAATTAATATAAACAGTGTGGACCAAACCAGGCTTATGTTTTGCTTGTTTTTGATGGGAGCTGTGTGGAAGGGATGTCTCTGTAAATCAGCTCCAAGATTTATTCAGTGTTGTCCTGTGAAAATAGTCCAAGTCAAGTCAGTATTCATTTCTGAGTGTAACATTTTAGTCTTTAGACTTTTAGCTTTGAGATAGGGAATACCACGGCAGCTTGTATTAATCGTTGAATGTGATGAAATGTACACTGTGTATAAAATCCAGTGTTCCCTAAACATCAGATCAGATAACAGACACAATTCCAAATATGTAAAGAGTGGGCAAACTTTGATGACAGTATGATAAATCCTGTGGTAGTTACAGCTAAAACAGGCTGCTAATATGCATCTGAGCTCATGAGATATTAAACTATATATAGATTCTGCTATTCCTAACAGATTGTTGTTGAGATACCTGACACATTTTTTGATGTTACATGCATTCAGAAGAGCTGAGCTTTACATAATTTCTGGTTAGTGTTAGTTATGTGAAAATGTATTAAAATGAGTGGCCTAGTTAGGAAACTCTGTCACATACGCAGAGAGGCAGGTTTGAATATTTCTGCCAAAATGCAGAATCTTTCTCAAAACCAGGCATTGGCTCTGTACATTTCTTTTGAATCTGGCACAGTTACAAACTCAGGGAGAGGTGACCTGACCTCTCCTAGCACCCATCACTGGAATAAGAGCAGCTGAGCGTGTTCCCTTTTTGCCACTGCCACCTGCGTGTCCAGGCACGGGCAGGGTGAGCAGAGGGACACCAGAGTCCTGGTGGCTAAACACCTGTCACAGCAGAAATCAGAGATCTTTTACCAGCCTTTGGCTAGAAACTGCCCAGTGCAACAGCCTTAGAACATCGCTCAGACAAACTCCCAGCAGGTGTGTGAGCACGTGCATGAGGAGATCCTTTTGAGGCTCAGCTGAGCTCCAGGAGAAAAGATGCTGCTGAGGTGGGGATTCTCTGGTTTTCTGCTCTGGATTCCAATGTGAGGATGAGCTTGGCTGGGGTGAGGGGACCAGGAGAGCGTGGGCACTGTTAGGGACTGATGGATGCTTGTTCTACACGTGCTGCTGGAGGAGCACAGGGCTTTTGGCTGCACAGGTCCAGCTGGTTCAGGTCAAGAGAGCTGCAGAAGGATTATTATATGGGCAAACTTGTTCCCTCTAACAGCCTTCTGGGAAATTGTGCAATCATTTCTGCTGAAGGTTTTAGCTTGCTTTGCAAAAACGAAAATAGGGTTGTCATCTTCAAAATATTGTGTGTTGCCCCTTATCGGTTTTGCTGTCAACTTTGTATATAATTTCCAGCATTTCACAAACCGTGGTTAGTAAATCTGGAGATTATTTTTAATGTTGCCCCTAGGGTAGTGTATTAGGACTGTGCTTAAAGCCAAAGGACTACTTTGGGTTTTCAGCACCTGAAATGTGTCTAAGTTGACCTCCCTATTCTCTTTGGATATTTAGCTGCCTGTCGTTGATAGGTGATGTAATAGGTCATGTGCTGTTCAAGTATTTCTAGGTCTTTATGTCTATTTATTACCTTCTAGGCGTTTGCTTGGTGGTTCTGTTCTCTTTGCCAGGGGCTATTAATCACAGCAGTTTATATCTAACCTGTAACACAGAGACAGGAAAGTTCCGTATTTTTCTTGCTTGCAGGACAGTACTTGAGGCAAGGGCTCCTGGCCACTCGAGGAGATGTTCCTGAGGCAGATGGGGCTTTGGTTTTCCTCCTGGGTGTCTGGGTCTGATAGAAATGCTGTCAGAGAACCATTGTAATCTATTTCTTGTTTGCTTTGTACACATTGCAGGATGTATGGATTTTCCAGCTCCTTACTGAGGCTTTACTCAGATTAACCAAATATTCCACTGTTCTCTTTGCTGTCTTCCCTTTTTTGCTCTATAGAGCAGAATAATAAAATCATTTAACTCTTCAGAACCATCTGACTTCTGATACAAAATTGTGTTCATAAGGATTCAACTGGGACACCAATTTGCTGTTGAACATTTTCACTGCTAGTGTGGTTAAAGATTTATTTTCAGAGAAAAGCATCTGCAAACAATGCAGTGTGATTGTAGAGCCAGCAAGCAGCAGCCTGCTCTGCTAAACATCTCCAGTCCTTTGCTAGGCTCTTACAGGAGATTTATTTGATTTTAGCCGCTACAATAATAGTAATAAGTGCCAGAGGATGGAAGTCACAGATGATATTTTTGCAGGAAGCTGTGGGGATGCACCAGGCTGGGACTCTGTGCTGGCCCTGGCCCTGTCCCTCTCCTGCCTGCCCCAAATCTGCCATGGGCTCATCCAGGAGGGGCTTCAGCGTTCTCAGAGAGCCCCTGTGCCTGCCTGGGGTGGGTGCAGTCCCTCTCAGGTCAGAGCTGTGCTCCGTGTCTCCAGGATGATGATGTTGGGGTCTGGGAGGCCAAGGGGATCCAGGGTGTCCCATCACCACCCCGATAAACACTGCCCTCTGAGCCCACGGTGCTCCTCAGGCTGTCTGCTCAGAGGAGAAGATGCTGACAGCTCTGGTAGGTGACACTGAAGGTCCTTACCTCCTCTGGTGTAGATGGCTGATGACATTTTTGGGAGGATGCTGTTCTTGACAGCAGTGGGGTTTGGGTGTGAGCAGCACACCCTCCGTGCAGACATTAAATCCTGCTTGGGCGCTCGGGGTGTCACAGAAACAGCTCTTGTTGTGTGTCGTGTTGCACTGGGGACAACTGTGCTTCAGCATCCTCTCAGTGGGATCTCCATGAAGGAAAAACAAGCAGTGCCAAGACTGCCTGGGCTGAGATCTCCATCCTGGGCCTTGGAGTGTGTGGCCCCTGGCCCTCCCCAGTCTTGTGTGAGCAGGTCCTTTAGCAATTCAAAGCTGCAATTTTGGCTATTTCTAAATTGAGAAATACAGATTCTGTATTCTGTATTTGCTTGTTTCTGAGTATTGCTTAACTGTACTGCAAGTAGTATTAAAAAACCCAGTACTATATTGAATTTACTTAGAATGACAAAAACTGGGTATAATTAAAGGAACCTGATTTGGGGGAAGTAACCAAGAAAAAATTGCTCAAGCCAAAATATCCCATGATGCTTCAAGAAAACCAAACACAACCAAGGATTGAGTTATAACCTATTGTGTCTTTAATCCCTGCTTAAACAGAAAATCCCATTTGAACAAAAAGAACACTTCTCTATTGAGAAATTAAATGCTCTATATTTACATTTTCTTTATGAAATGAGAAGGAGTGAAGTCATTGCACTGCATTCTCTTTTGCTTGACTGGCATTTGATTTCACACTTTTTATTTGATTCAAATTGTACTTTCCATAAAAAAAGATTTGTTTTCCTTGCATAATTAAAAACTATTGCTTCTCTTGGATCTTTAGCCAAGGGTTGATTGGTTTATTTTTGTTTTCCTTTTTAATTTCTGGATTTTTTTTTTAAATGTTGCAGACTATTCAGACGAATTTTTTAATTTATTTTAGGGATTTTTCTTGCTTGCATAGACTCTAAAGTTCCTCTGAACTCCATGGATTTTTTAAGGGCAGTTAAGCCTGCCATCTTTAAATCATTGGAGCACAAAGAGCGCGTAAGCAGATGTTGTAAAGCACTTTGATCTCTGTTATGCCAAGAAATTTGGTAGTGGTGATCTAGGCAAGGTCTCACAGACAGAGAGTTTAGAATATTTTGAAGTTCTGGCTGGCGCTTAGAGCTTTGGAATCTGGGAAACAACTGCATTTCAAGCTGGGAAACCCCACCCAGTTCTTCCGAGCTTTTATTTTCCTCCCCACCAAGGAAAGGTTTTCAGTCAGTCATTATGCTGTGGAGATTTTTCACCTGCTGCTTTACCTCTGTCAGCGCTGGGGCAGGACAGCTCACAGCCCAAATTTCTGCATCCGAGGACTTTGTTTTTTGTCGTTTGTTGTTTTTTTTTCCCAAAGAGCCAAGCTGTGCAGTGCTGAACATCAGAGCTGAGTGTGTTATTTCGGAAGGTGCACCAGGCTCTAACACCCTGCACTTGTGTTTGGCTGGCGGAGGCCACAAGGGAAAGCCCTAAATCCTGCCCTGGGAGCTGCTAATGCCTGTTGACATAAATGAGTATTGAAGGTTCTCAGCAGTGCTGAACTTGCGCCGCCACTGCCAGAGGCCAGCCTGAAACAACTTGATTTTATTCCTGCTTGTGTCCCCAGCCTGGAATTTGGATACAAGCTATTGTTATTTCATAAATCGTATTTTAAAAAGGAGCCTTCCTTGCTTCTGATTTATTTCGTCTTCATGTCTGCTGTCTTCACAGGGGCTTCGGCAAACCGTTCTCGTAAATGATTTCAGATGATTTCAGGATATTTTATTGTCATTTTCTCTGGTGAACCAGGAACATAATATTCTTAGTCTCTGTGGAGGAATTCTAGGCAGAGCAAATAATTCATCTCTCTGCTGAATAATTTTATTATTGTTTCTATTGCAGAAAGTTACAATTGCCCTATTTTTAGAAATTACATAAACTAAATCTGAAGAGGTTTTCTTAGAAGCACAAAAAAAGAAGGAATGGATTTTAAAACCAGTATTCACACACTAGGAGAAGGGTTGTATCTGTTTTCTTTTCTAAAATTAGATGCTGTGAAATATGGTGAGAATTAAGTGAGCGCAGAATCTCTGCTGCTGTGTCCCGTGTTTGGGTTAGGCAGTGATTCTCCATCCCTCTGCACTCATACACTTGGAGAAAGCCAGAATGCACTGATACTGTTGTAAATACAGCGAATTGATCTGATTCAATGCATCCATATTGGTCAAAAGAGACAGTAGAAAAGATTCTGTGGCATAAATCCTGTTTTCATGGAGCAGGTTCACATGGTCAGGCATTTTTGTAGAGCCTTTGTGTGGAAATAGAAGAACAGAAAAATTAAATATTAACACTGGCATTTGGAATGAGTGGCGAAAGTGCAATGTCCCAGGAGTGTGAGAAGAAGCAGCTGAGATGTCTCTGTCTCTTGGAAGAGGTTGGCTGTTGGTAAGAGTTGCCCCAGGAAGGATGAACACGAAGGCAGCTGTGAGCTGTGTGTGTTTGCAGCAGCTGAGCACACACCTGCCTGTGGCTCGAGCTCTGCTGATTCCCATCGCTTGTGGCCATGGCAGAGGCTCCTGCCAGAAAAAGCTCAATGTGGAATACCCAAGAGTGTAACTGAACAACAAGCTCTGTCTTTGCATGGATGGGAATATTTACGTGGCACAGAAGTGCTCCCATTGGAAATGCTGACAAAATTATAACAAAGCTTATACAGATTTCTCTTCTGATTCCTTCTTGGTGTTGGGATATTTCCTACTCATTCTGTTCATTCATTTGAACTGAATGAGTAGGAAAAATATATGAAGGGAGGAAGTCTTACTGTGAAATTTTTTTTTTCTCATGAAGTAGTGTGGAGTACTGGCTTGGACTGCTTATTTCCTGGAGTATTTGAGGAAATTTCAGTGCTCATTAGGATTTTACAAACTGTGGAGATTTCCATGAGATACTCAAAACACTTGTGAGACAGAATGATAAAGGTTATAATTTCCTTTCTCCCAGTCCTATTGTAATTGTATAAGACCACGTGAATATAATAATAATATATTTGCAACAGTCTTAATTGCATATACATATATAAATGGGGATTTGTATCAGAATTGAATAATAGTGTTGGAACATTTGGAATGGAAAGTACAGCTTTGTTTTTTATCAATAAGGGCCACAAGGCTGAAAGAAGTTAACTGCTATAGTACTGGAGGATATTTTAGGAAATTCTAGAAGTTTCTGTGAGGTAGGGTAGAATGTGCTTTTGTCTTAACTGTAAGAAAAATGTCATTACTTAAAGTATTATGTGTATTTCCATTACTTTTAAAAGTGCCAGTGAACAGCCATTGATGCTTGCAAAAATGTAAGTGCATTTGTATCCCAGAAAGCAATTGCCTGCTGCTCCTTTCTCCAAACAGCACTTGTGAATGATGCATTAGAATATATAATTTTGTATGCTCTTAACTGGAAAATGCAAGCAGTAAGTGTTGAGTCTGAGTGAAGAGATGTAAATGACTTGAAGATGCTCAAAGTTTCTGATTTGGCTGCCTGGGAGTGTAAAAAGATCCAGTTTTCTGTGAGGAGCTGTCTCATCATTCAGGTAGTGCTGTAGGTTGTTGCATCCCTCTAAATCCACAGCAGCAGGCTGGAAATGTGAGCTCAGAGCAGGGTGAGGCTGCAGGAGCTTGGGCACCGTGAGCTGATTGAGAAAAGGAAACTTTGGCCGAGCTGGTGTGGCTGCAGCTCCAAATAAATGGTGCTGGAGTTCGCTCCCTTCTTCCGTGCGCTTTGAAATTCTCTCCTCTCCTTTCCCCTTGCAATTTTCCTTTGATCATTCCACAGAATTTGGGATAGATGTTCTGTTCCTGAACCCTGTGCTGCTGAGGCATTGAGGGTGAGGTGGCTGTCGAATTCATGTCGCTTATGTAGTTTGAATTCATGGTTGCTCAGCCAGGCCGCGATATTTAATTTTCTGTTGTGCAATAACCTGTTCTCCAGCTTTCCCTCATTGTCCATGTCTCCCCTTCCCTGAGCAGTGTGGGAAGCAGCGTATTCTAGAAAAACAGCCTTTTTTACAGCAGCGCTTTTGTCTTGTGCCATGTGGGGAATCAACATGTAGTCCATGGTAGTCATCTACTGCCGAGGACTGGCTGAGTTTACCTGGTTTCTGTGCTGGGATACAGACACACAAACCACCACACTTTGGCTGAAACAAACTTAAATCCAAATTGCATAGCTTATTATCGAGAGCCTGTAAACAGCCATTTCTCTCTGAAGCAGCCTGATATTGGAGGTCCCAGCTGGATCCAAGCCCCTGTATCCTCAGTCATGTTATCCCTTACGATTAATACATTTTGTGTTAATTTTATCTTTAAGAAAACAATATTTATTTTTTTTAAAGCGAAATAGTTGAGCATTATCTAGGATCTGTTTGTTTCAGAGGAAGAGGTAGATTTCTGAAGCTGAATTTAGGCTGCTCGTGGGGCTGGCAGCGCTGTGGGACAGCAGTGGGGCGGGCAGAATGCTGGTTTTTTATTTTTTCTTTTTGGGAGGAGCTTTTTAATGTTTTTAGCCTGAGGCTATGAAGTGCTGGAAGTGCTGCAGAATTCTTTTTATTTTTACTTATTTTTATCTGTGCGCCAGGCACTGGTCCATGCTCCCTGCCCTGCCAAAAAGGCTTCAGCATTAATGTGACAGACCACCCTGCCCGTGGGTGAGGTGTGTAATTCTTTCTTGGAGAGAGATCTCGAGCAGAGGCTGCTTGTTATGTCGAAGTGCATGTGGTTTTCTCACACGAGTTACTTGGCAGTCCAGAGAAAATATTAAACTCCACTTAACTTGGAAAGACCAGGAGGTCTTAAATGCATAGTAAAAAATGTCTGCATTTCATTTTTTCTCCTGGATCTCTTATGGAAAGTCTTTGGCAATGGTGAAGAGAGATCTTCCCTCACTCTGAAGTCCATCCCCATGTTTCAGTGTTCTAACCTGTCTGGGGCAGGAATGGCTGCTGGCATTTGTGGAAGATTTTTTTTCCCCCCATGGTTGCCTTTAGAATTTATAAACAGAAATGAGAATGACTGGTATTAAAAAGGAGCTAAACTCCCAAATCCAGTGTTTGGCCCTGGGAACTACTGGAAAAGTCTGTTCTCCATTTTTGCGGGTGGCCCTTGGGCCTGCTTGTGGCACAAAATTTTCAAAAATATATTTTTAACCTTAGAAGTATGAATATTTTTCAGCATCAGTATTAGTATTTGCTATTATGAGAGGGTAATTTTTTCATTTAGTAGCTTTCATTAAAGGTCATAAATTAGAGTTTTGTAAGTCTCTTGCCTGTTAAAACAAACAACCTTCAGACTTTAAAACATATGTAATTATTGGAAATCATTTGAAATTCCCTCTTCTAAAGATTTTATTCCTTTAATCAAAGTTTCTACTGACAATAATGGAAATTTTTCTTCTTACGTGGATAGCCACTTAAACAAATGCTGAATATTTACCTTTTTACTTTCTACTTTTATAATAATATTGATGTTAGACCGTAGTTTGGAAAAGTGTTCAATTTGTAGGGTTATTTTAGTCAGAATTGTGCCATTGTGCTCTGAACACTCGTGAGAAAGCGAGGAGTGTTGACACTCCCATTCTGCCCACTGCCAGCTGCAGCAGGCTGGGGAAGGAGCTGGGCTTTGCACCTGTGTCCATGGGATCGGGATGGGATCGGGATGGGGATGGCTGTGTGAGGAGTGGCACAGCCTGGCAGCGAGGGGACAGAAATTCTCCGCACTGAGGTGTGGCAGAACATGAAAGCAAAGGAGGGTGCCGGGGTCAGGCAGGGCTGACTCTCCAGCACCTGGCAGCTTTCCAGGAGTTCCCAGCTTATCCCAAACTCCTCACAGGAGCAATCCCAGCATGTTCTTGCCCGTGCTGCACCAGGAGCCTGATGTTCAGCAAGTTTTCTGTGCTGCCTCTCCCGGTGTGCCTGGAAATCAGCCTGAACGTGGAGCTCCAGATGTTTAGAACAAAATTGTGATTTGGGCTCCATGCAGAAGAAGCAAGCCCCTCTGTGAGTCCCTGGCTGTCAGGAAAGATTCTTGGCCACCAGGCTACTGCAGGCCACCTCTGGAAATTAAATCCCTCATGCCTTGGTTTGTTCTTACTGTTTCACACTTGTTTGGAAAGTTCTCCTCTTGCCAGCCTGGTGTTGCAAGATTTCCCCCTCTCGGAGCCAGAGAGGGCTCCAAAGCTGCTCCTGGTGCTCAGTGTTCCCAGAGTCACAGGGCAGTGCCTCTGGAATGCTGGTGGCCACAATGGATGGAGCAGAGAGCTCATGACCAAAGCGCCTTTGGATTCCAATAGCAGGGAGCTGAATTTTGAATCTAAAGGAGAATAATAGGAAAAACAGCTGCAGAATCTCCTAGAGCTTCATATACGAGCACTCATCTTAAAATGAAAAATTACCATTTCATCAAACTGACAGAAAATTGGCTTGTCAAGCACTGAAAATAAAATGTGTTTTTCCTTTATTTCTCATTGCTTTTAGATTTTCACGATACAGTTAAATTTTCTGCTTTTCCTCGTGAAAAAACAACCACTCCTAGAATCTATGAAAATGAAAGCCGTTGATTTCACGTGAATTTCCAACTCCTGAAACGGAGTTTTCTAGCCATGGAACACCAAGACTGGCTGTGGAATGGCTCTGTACCCAGCGGGTCTCGGAGCAGTCTGACTGTGGGCTCTCTTCCTACTCTGGGTGAATCAACCTGGTTCATCTGAACTGTTAACAGCTCCAACATGCAGTGTGAAGCCAACACTACAGAGCACAGGAGTTGAAATGAGTAAATAGCAAGCAATTCAGCTTTGATGTACCTAGATATGCCTCTATGAATCTACAATTGCCTCTGAATTCCCTGTTTAATCCACTCTATGTGTTTGAACTTACGCAACAACCTAAATATTTGGGTGTTGTATTTTAACCATCCTGGTTTCACTGGGTTTTGGAATGTATGCTTTCATACAGAGTATCTGAGCATAAAGTGCAGTCATGTTCTTGACGTGGTGATTGGAAAATGTATTTGTAATCTGCCATAGAAATAATGATGTGTCCAGATGTGGTATCAAGTACCATTGAACTCCTGCTGCACTGGACAAGCTTAAAACACTGGGGCTGCTAGGGAAATGGGAAGCACTTTTGTGAAGAAGTTATTCCTCTGCCTTTGCCTGTTCAGATTGTGCACCCAGGACTTGTGTCCTGCCCCATCCTCATCCTCTGTGGCATTGCCCTGGTCCCCAGGACCATCTCCAGGATTCTCACTGCTGGAGATATGCAGGACAGGAGGCTGGGCTGTGGCACCTGAGGTCATGGGTCATTACTTGTGTGCTTCAATTCACATCTTGGGCCAGCACTGAATTTCTGATCTTCTCTCTGTGCTCAGCTGTGGAGGATTCACACATGGAAAAGTCCTTAATACAGTACATCCAGTTTTAGGGAAATTTGGTAGATCCTGTTGCAGAGTGGCTTTAGGTTTTTTAGAGGGAGCAGGTCATTCTGTGGTGGTTAAAGATTTCTGGAACAAAAAGTCCATCTGGAATAGAAGCACAATTCAGGCAATGGGGCGGGTGTAAGCCTGAGTGGTTCCCCCATGGCCCTCACCATCCGTGGGCTGCTGGGGTGTCTTTGCCTTGATGCAAACCTGGGAAAATCAGTTCTGATCTGTTGCCATCAAAATGAATTCATAAGGACTTGTTTGCTGCCTTCTCCACGTTAGTACTGATGGGATTTTTTATGAGCATTTCCCAAAACTAGGGCGTTGTATAACGCTGGGTGGTCTAACACTGAGGCATGCGATTTTTAACTCTTCCTGGGTTTACTGCTGTTGAAAATGGTGCTATTTGCTTTAAAGCAACTTGCCTTGGGTTTGGCGAAGGTACTGAATCTGTTATGATGTACACTGCTAAACAGTGCCACAGAATTCCAGCCAGCAGCCCTGTTTGCAGAGGTGGGGATTTTGTTGGAGTAGAATTTTATTAAATTTACAGAATAAATTTAATTAAAAGCTGGTAATTTCTAGCATCTTATTTACAGTGTGTACAGATTTAATGCATTGATAGCTTTTAATTTGTACCTGGCAATTTGTTGAAGTAATTTACTTTGTAATTATTTCATGATTGCTAACACTTTGGTCCCATGCCACTGTTAGAATTTTGTTGTTAGCTTTGTGACTCTGATCTTTGTACCACTGCGTGTATGATAGTTCTTCATGCTGTCTTCTAAACTTTGACTTTGTTCTAACTTAGGCTTTATTCTATCTTCCTTTGCTCTACTTTTGTCTCTGATCCATCTGTGTGTGGCCAACTAAAAGGTTCTAGTTAAGATGTACTTTTGGACCACTTTATGGTCTGTTTAGATGGACAGCATTTCTGTGCTGTCTTTTATATAAAAATATTATTTTCTATGCCACAGGTACTTTCAAACCACATGTAAAGGGCAGGGATTTGCCCCAGAGTGCTCCAGTGTATAGGATTAACAGAAGTAGAAAGGATGTTCATGTAGCAATTCACTTGAGTGATCAAGGTACACATTATGTCTGTGTTATGTCACCTGTTTCCCCATGACAAAAACTGTTCTCCATCTTTTAATGACAAATGCACCTCATCTTAATTCCATGTGGATTTTTACGTTCAGTTCTGGGCTTCCTTACACAGCAGCAGCTTCTGTCTCAAGCCCCAGGTGACGCTGGGTGAGGAGAGGAGCAGTGGCCAGGCTCGCACGGCGCTCAGGGGAAAGAGAGCCTGCAGGGAAAGTGAAGGGAGGCCAGGTGGAAGTGCTGTTAAATATCCCGAGTAGCCCAAGTCTTAAAAGCTCTGTTTTCTTTGTAAAGCTTTCCTGCTATTCGTACAGCTTGGGAAATGTTTCCCCAGTGTTTTTCAGTGCAGTCACAAGTAACAGATGAAGTGTTTGCACCAGAGCTGGGCATGGCCCGTGGGGCTGTTCTGCTCCTGGGCAGTGACAGCTTTGTATCTGACTTTGATGAAGTTGTGTCTTCCTGGTTGGAAAAATGTCATTTGAGCAACCCTGGGCCTTCTCAGTGCTGCTGACCTCAGATAGCATTTGGCTCTAGACCTGGTCTGGACTTGTTTATCTCTTAGCTCTCAGGGTGCCTTTTACTACTGTGTCTGCTGCTTGTCTTGAAAAGGGAACTTGAAGTGGTGCTGCTTGGTTTTCTCTGGCTCACACCAGTCTCAGCCTTGTTATTCTTAAACATACTTCGGAAAACTGCTAGAAGACTAGTACAAATCTGCAATGGTTTGTGGGCTTATCTCAGATGTATACTTTAGTTTAAAGGATGTGAGATTTCTTCTTGCCTGTTCACCGCTAGATTTAAAAGTTATAGCTTGGAAAGTGACTGTTGGTAATGGCAATTTGTAACAGCCTGTGTCCTGGAGCGTAATTTATGATGAAAAAAGCAGAGGATTTAGCAAGTTTAAAGCCTCCCTGTCTGTTGCTCTGTTTTAGGCATTGTGGGATAACCTAGCATATGCTTAGTTAGTCACTGCTCCAAACGGAGAAGTGTTTCAGCTTTGGTACCTAATGTGTTTTGCAGACAGCTTAGCTGATGTTTCCTTGCGAGGGGCAGGGTGTTCTTCCCTTTGCATGGCGGCAGAGAGGAGACACACACCTGATGGCCGTTTAGTTTCTGCTGTGGGGTGCAGGTTGTTGTTCAGCTGGTGCTGCCTGGAACCACGTTCAGGGGTCAGACTGAAGGTCTCCTGTCAGGCTTTTGGTCACTGTGGGGTGGGTGCAAAGTCTGGGCCTCACTCATTACAGCACAGTGAGCCCTGCTCTCTCCTGCTCTGATCAAACAATGTCTGGGATGGGTTTGCTGGGCAGCCTGGGTGGCACCTGTGGGATCAGGCTGTCCCTGCGCCGAGAGGAGCCTCAAGGTCAGGTACAGGCATCCTTGTGAGGCCCCAGCTGTGTGTCCTGCCCTGCGTTCCCTGCGTTTGTCAGTCCTTAGGTGTGTCCATCCCTCCCCACTGACAGCACCTTGGCAGAGGGTCAGCCCTGGGCATGGACAGGGAGATGGTTTTGCAGAAGTCGCTCCCTGGGTGCGCTCTGGGAGGAGAGCAAATATGTGTGCTTGTCCTTAGTGGTCACTGCTGTCAGGACTGACCTCTGCTCCAGCCCAGTCTACACTATTAAAATCTCTTTCCTTACTGCTTTCCTTTAACTATCGCTGTAACACGTTAAACACAGAATTTCTGTAGCAGTGATTTATGCTAAGATAAATTATTCATTGATACACAGGGATCTGGTGTCTCAGTTTCTGAGTCTGGTTATTCCCCATGCATTAAATTACTGTGTCCTTTGAAAGGAAAGCAGCTGAAATTCAGTGTTTTATTATTTCTTGCACCATTTTGACAAACTTACCAATGTGGTTCAAAGACTGAAGCTGTTGCTTAAATAATACAGATGTGTTTGTTCAACTTTACATATAATAGTCCTGGTTTCTTTCAAGCTCATGACCGGCTTTCCCTCAGATTTCAGTATTTTGTTTTCCAGACGGAGGGAGACTGAGAGGGTGGGAGTTTCTGTACTTTGCAAGGTCATAGGACAGTGAGGCAGCAGGAACTGAAGCCTTGCCAGGACTTATGGAGCAGCACCCTGGACCAGAATCCCCATGGTTTAAGGAATTCTGGAAGCCAGCTGGATTTTCCTCAGTGCCTGTGCTTGCTCATGCACCCAGAAGCTTGATAGTGAGAGAAACAGAGGTTCAATAAGTAGTATAGCTAGAAAAAGGGCAGGTAAATTCTACCTCCTTCCCTTGTTCTGAAGCGGAGAAATCCTTTTGCTCAGTTTGGATAGTTTTGATAACAGAGCTACGACTGAGCTGAGATCTGGACTATAAAGATTCTCTGATATACTGGATGCTTCCAAAGAACTCCTAATTCTGTGAATTAAGTCTATTTTGTTTATTAGAATTGTCAGTGTATTTAGCTGTTCCTCATCTAGTATAAGCATTTTAACATCTGCTCTTCTGTATAATGATTTCAAGATTTTTTCTCTTGCCCACATTTTACTGGACTTCTTGTTAGCTTGATTTATTATCTTCTTAATCTTATTTCAAAATTCATGTGGCATGTAACTTCCTTGGCAAGTTAAATGTCAGGTAAATGGCATTGCTGTGTTAATTTAAATTTAATCAATAGATAATGTGCTGCAGAAGGAACACAGAGGAGCTCAGCAGGTCTCTGCCTGGAGATGTGAATTTTCTTTCTTACAGAATTTTGGAGTGCTGTGTACAAAATGAATGCTTAATATTTGGCTGGGAGGTGCTGCTGTATGAAATTTCTGAAGTCAGTGATCCACTCTCAGTTAAACTTAATTTAGTCAGAGTGCATGGCTTTTATTATATTCTATTATTTTCTATTCTGGGTTTGGTTTGTTTTTTTTTTTTGGCCATGGTTATTGTCAGTATTATAAATAAAGCTATCTTTGAGTAGAACCCAGGTTGTAATTTGATTTGAGGAAAGGAATGGTGCATGTTACCTTGTCTAACAGCTGTGAGTATGCCTTTTGTAGTCAGGGGTGTGAAATGTCAAAAACCAAAGGATGGAGCAGTTATTTAATTTGTTCTGAGGGTAAAATTTGGGTAGTACCATGGTTTTTCTTTGAGAATAGCTTTTGGCTTCTACAGAGAATAAAAAGATCTGATTTATGGCAGCTTGTAGATGACTGTCAGCAGCCAGAGTAGATTCAAATACTCCAGGATTTTGATCTGCTTCTGTACTATCAGATTACTCTCTGCCTGTTTTTGATGTAGCTGCTGGTTCCTTTTTAATAGCAATTGGGAAGTATAAGAATAAGGGTATGGTAGGATAACTGTGAGTGTTTGCACTGTTATGATTTTAAGTGCAAGTCTGAGAAAAAAATGTGAGCGGAGTAATGTGTTTCCATTGATAAAGAGTAAAGAAATAAAAAATGTTAATGTGCACGGCCCAACCATTCCTGAACACAGTGAGTAGCAGGTGATCCTGCAAATAGCAAAGTGAATTAAACTAAAACACAGCTCTTCTGTCCTAAATTTTGCTCTATAAAAAACATGTTATGGGAACACTGTCAGTGAAAAGTAACTCTTTGGGTTGCTGTCGTCTGTCTCCATGAGTTGGTTGTACACGTGAGAAGGAAGGATGGCTGAGATCACCTCTCAAGTTTTCTGTTTAAAGGTGTAGATTTAGATTAAATGAAGCAAATTGGCTGGTGAACCCAAGAATCACAAGCTCACAGAGCTGGTATTTCTTCATTTCAAAGGTTAAAAGAAAATCAGAGAAGCTGTAGCAGAGGTCTTGAGATTTAATTGGATGAGTAAGTGTCTGAAATACTTGGACCTGGACAGAGGCACTGCCACAGGAGCAGTTCAGATCTCAGTACAGACGCTGGTACATTCTGGAAGGTTTGCCAGTGGAGTTAGAGGTGTTTCTGTACTGAAGAGTGCTAATATAAAGTCAAAATAACAAAGCATGGAAACATGGTAGTTAAATACATTCCAAGAGAATCTGCTAAGCTTCTTAGAAGTATTTTTCCTTCTGCTTGTTCTGCCATTAATTTGGCAGCTTTGTATTTCTTACCACAGAACTGGCTGTTGGTGTTAAGAAAACTGAATTCCTTCTTTGCTGGCCACCAGCAACATCCCTTGTAGCATAAGGCTCAGACCTGGCATAGGTTTCCACCCTGAGTCAAGTATTTAGTAAACATTTAATTCAATTTGGGTATTCACCTAGGGAGGAGATTAAATGAGAGAGGTCAAGCAGCTGCTGAGTGTTGAGTAATTCTATACTTTGGACATGTTGAGATTTTAATAAACATCAAGGTAAATGGTTTGAAATTGGAGCTGGGAGTTGAGACTCCAGAAAGAAAGGGTTCGTCTTTCGGTTTTAATTATGAAACCAAAGAGACCTCTATCCTCAAGTCCTGCAAGATGTAGGAAGGTATAATAAGCTGTGTTCAGCTTTGATTCTGTATGTGAGAATATCCTTCAGCTATAGATTAAAAAGACAAATATTTAAAAATATTTTTAAAATTGTTTTGGAGGCTACTGACCTACTTCTATAAAGAGCCTGCAGTGTAGTACATGTTCAGGATTTGTAGGCTGTCTGTGTTACCAAGGTGAAGCAAAAAGCAAACAAGACTTGGGTGCTGTGTCTGTGATATCCTTAAGCCTGATTATGTGCGTGTATTATTTTTAAATTCAGCCTTTTATTCACATTCATATTAATAAATACTGATCTGGATCAATATTTTCACGTTTATTATTGCATCATGCACTTTCCTTGGGTTGAGGATGAGGAACACAGCTTGGCTTTCTGGTGTCAGTTCAGGATGCTGCTGCAAAGGTCATTGTCAATCTGCTGCCTCTGGGGAGTGACAATTCGTTTGCTGTGACAGGGAGGTGCAATCCCTGGACGTGTGGTGCAGAAAGCTGTTTGTCTTCAGTTGCAGAACATCCTCAGAGTGAGGGTGTAATCCATCACCCACTTAGCTTGTGAAACAAGACTTTGTTGCCCTCAGTTCTGGAGTTTTTAAACATGTTCCCCCCTCCCACGCTGCCCTTACCCTGCGAAGGAGCTGAGTTTGCTGTAAACACCTACAGAGCCCTTCATTTTTGCTCCTCATCTGCCCTTTCAATTACTCCTTGTTGTGCTTCTTGATGAACTCGTCTGCTGAGGTGCTGAACCCTTCCTGTCGCACTGACCTGTGCGGGAGTTGTTCCCTTACAAGTCCCTCAAATGCCTTCCTCGTGTGCCTTTGCCTGCCTTGCTTTGCACTTGTGATATATTAGTCCTTTGCTGTCTGAATATCATCCTCGTCTCTCTTTTTATCCTTAGCTGCTTGGAGTCTTGGTGGATAATTTGCAATTTTTAAGCTACAGTGACGATGGATAGCTTTGCACCTCAGATCCAAGAGATCGGAATGGTGCTGTAATAAAAACTGATAGGGAAATAATTTATTTTCATTTTCTTCCACATGATGAGATTTATGGGAGCTTCCCAGGTGTAACAACATCTGCCCCATGTGACCTTCAGCTGGGAGTGAGTCTCCTTTGGTTCATAGTTCAACCTTGAAGTTATGTTTTATTCAGTTCCAGAATATTTAGGATAAGTCATTCCACCATGAAAAAAAATAAAAAATTTGCATGTGTAGTTCCCCCTGCCATGCATTTCTTCTGCTTGTAGATTCACTGTGTAGGTGATGTGCAAGTAAGAAAAATCATAGAGATTTGTCCTTACTTTGTGTTACATACAAAATATAGGCAGAAAAGAAGTTAGCTTGGTTAAATCTTCGTGTATTTTGGTTTGTTAATGAAACTATTATGGTATCTCAAGACTAGCTGTTTCAAAGAATGAAACATTCAAAACACACTTACCCAAACTTACAAAATCTGTTTTGAGTGCTGACTTTGAAGTGCTAACCTAAATTATCGTTCAGAGTATGCAGTAATCAGCAAGTGATTTGAACTTTATTTTGTTTTGCTGAATTGATCCTGTGAAAATACTGCTATCAGGGGTGATTTGTGTGGGTAAGGCTTTATTGAGCAAACAGAGTGGGGAGCACTGTCCGACTGGTCAGACCAGAGGTGTTTGGTGTGTCAGGATGGGCACACGAGCTCTGTTTACCTGCCCGGGGCTCTGCAGGCACCACAGACACGATACTGAGGGGATTCCACACACACAAATAGTAGCTGCCAGTTTCATTGCTTTACTTTGCTTTGGGTTTTGATTTCCATCTGTATATTTTTTTCCTCCACAAATATTTGCAGCTTGGTTTTGAGAATGAGTATTACTATTATTTTTGTAATTTTATCTTCACAAGGTCTTTAACAAGGAGTTTTATGCTACTGTGTGCTATATAAAAAAATACTTATTTTTTGTTTCAGATACACTGGTGATTTTATTTGATGCATTCTAATTCTCCACATGTGAGAAGCAGTAAACAATAGGTTTTTTTCTGCTTAATATTTCATGCAATCTCAGTGTATTCACTGTCCAATTTGCCCAGGCTGGAAGTCCCCAGCTGGCTCTGTCCTTGTTCAGAGAGCATTCCGTGTTTCTTGGGCTTTCTTGTTGCTGTCTTGGGTTAGGACTTGGGGCACATTGAGATTCTCAGCTTTGATAAAGGCATTTTTCCACTTTATCATAGTCCCTGTGTAAGAGGAGGCTTCCTGCTGCCCTGAGCAATTAACTTGTTTTTACCACATTGAAAAAGATCTGAATTATTCCCCAACCTTGTTGTCCCATGAACTCTCTTCATTCCATGCACACACTGACCAGCACCTCCGGAACTCCTCTGCTTCCCCATCAGTGGGAAACTGCCCATTTATTCCCAGCTCTGTGCCTTGCTTTTTAATATTATTAATGCACACAGAGACCCTTTCCTTTTATCCTACAACTGCTTAGTCTTTGTGTCTTTGGTGAAGGACTTTGCAAAAAGCTTTTCGGAAATTAAAACACACTGTAACAGCAAGGTCACCTTGAATAATAGGCTTATTGGCTACTTCAAATACATGTTTTTATTTTGTGGTAAGACTGAATTCAATGGACACCATGCCAGCAGGTTTTCACTGTATTAGGCCAATATATATCTTAATCCTGATTCATATTAATCCCAATTAAACACCAAGATTTCAGGAGTCTATTTCCTTTTCTCATTAAAATTGCTTTTGAATATTGTCTTTGCCTGTGTCACCTGTGGTTTGTTTCCTGCTGAAGTCACTTGAACTCTGCAGTTGTCAGTGCAGGAATGTTGTGCTTGTTTTAAAGAGCTAAAAGCAGCTGGGCAAAGTAACATGTGAAGCTTAGCCTGAGGCAGCACAAAAAAAGCCAAGGTATTTGTCACTCTGACTCAGAGCTGCTCTTTGAATGACACCTCTTGCAGGTGATCTTTCTGTGATTTTTATCAGAGCCTCTTCCCCTGCCTTTTCATTCCTGACATTTCCTCTGGCTCCCACCTGATTTAAGGGAAAGCTCCAGAGTGGAACCTACTGAACTCCAGTGTAATTATTTCCACATTTCTCCTGTGGCCTTAAGGCTCAGGGGCATATCTGTTGCATCTTTATCATCTTTTTGCCCCTAATTCTCTTTGGCAGTTTTCGTGCTTTTGAAATCTACGGAAACAAATATAGTAGTACTTTTTGTACCTTTAGCAAGTTGTTCCCCAGAATCTGCCTTGGATTGGATCTCATTAGTTTTTATTTATTATTGGAAAGCTGGTATTTCTCTTCTCTGAGATCCTTGTATGTCTTTAATCAGTCCTTATGCTACTTGAAACATTCAGGTTTTTGTTGTTTTTTTTTAAATTTATGATATCTAAAACTGTATAGCATCTAAAATTACTTCCCATCACAAAATGTAACTGATCTATATTAGGACAATTTCTTCTGCCAGTACACATATGAACATGCTTTTTTCATTTTGGTGTGGTTGCTTATGGTAATGTTGCTCTTCTTAAATTAGCGATTAACTGGCACTTGCCTCCAGTCCCCTCAGCTGCTGATCCGTTTTGACTCTACATGAAATTAGGATGCTGCAGAATTGCTACCTGGAGTGTCCTTTGGTCAAACAAATTGTTTCAGTGGTTGGAAATTTCAGGACCTATTAATTTAGAATCAATGGGAGAGGGTATAATTATGTAGATAATTTCATGAGCATATCTTTTCATTTCACTAAATTATCTTAATATCCCTGTGCAATCCAGCAGTGTACATAAAATAATACTTTCATGGGCTCTATCAGTACAGCACATGCACATTTGAGGATCACATGCACTTGAGTGACTGGACCATGCTACCTGTGAGATGAAAAGCCTCTGGAAAGTACAGCTGCCAGGATCAACTCTGTGTTATTCTGCTGCTGACTTTATACCAAGAGAAAGTATTTCCAAGCAAATTTGAATCGGGTGCCACTGCTTGGTTCAGTGCATCTTGCAGATACTCTGAGCTTAAAAATAACCTTCAGAAAAGAATTTTCGGCTTCCTTTACCTTTCTCTGGTGTGGCTGATGTCAATTTTAATGAACTCTCTACTAAAAGAATACTCAGGGTTTTTTATGGCTTTTCTTTTAAAAGTTACCTGTTGCTGTCTTGGCTCTCAGCTGCAGCTCTTCTCATTCCAGTGGGAGGTTATTACCTGCTGACCTTCGCTAAGGTCAGATTACTTTGAGCTTTGTATCTCCTATGCTGGAGGTTTTGTTTGTGTAATACACAGGTAAAATTTCATTGCTGTGTCAATATTTATTTTCATCTGGGCACAGGGTGGTTGCTTGCCTATAAAATAACTGCAGTCAGCAGCTGATTTTCCTAAGCAGTGTAGTAACAATTTCCCTTTTTGCTTACTGAGCTCAGTGTGTTCTTTCATCTGATGTTCAAACCAGCTTCAAGCAGCATTTAGAAACAGAAGGTTGTGCTTTCTTGCATGTTCATGTTTGTTTAGAGCAGAATCTAAAAGCCTTGACAATGGGGGCTGCTGAGGAGCACCAGGTATTTCCTGGAGCTCAGGTGGGCATTGGCTGCCATGGGATGTGGAGCTGCTGTGTTGTTTTTACAGGAGCCACCTCCTGCCCAGGCCACATGAGATGGCCTTAACACACATCTCTGTATTTCCCTTATAGAGGGGAAAGGTGTTTTCTGCTTCCTACAGCATTGCAGACTTCCCTGTGTGTCTCCTGGTGTGCAAATGGCAAATATCTGCTGTGATTGCTAAAACAGTTCTATCAAGATTATTAATTGCATAATTAGAATGTATAAATAAAAGTTGTCACATGACTTTGATTCTCTTGCTGAAATTCAAACATACGATGATGAGCTCTGGTAGCATGCTGCAGTAAAAGCAATAATTGAACCATCAGACCACAGTTTCCTACTAACATATATTCCTTATAATTATATTTTTCCATGGCTTAAGAGAAAACAAGGGGACAGTCTGACTCTTTGCAGGGCTTTCTGCTTCATAAATCAGTGTCAGCATTTTCACTCAGGGGCCTGTCAACCCACCGAGCTTGTTGTCTCTTAGCAGGGGGCCGTGGCACAGAGAAAGATGATGAACCAAAAATAGTCCAACAAGTTATGCTTTTTCCAGAAACAACAAGGAATAAAGACCTTCTAGGGGTCTGGTGACTTTGAGGTTCCTTTGTGTTTCTGGCTTGCTCACCGGCCCTGCACAGTAGAACACTGAGCTTCTCGTAGCGTCGGTTTCCTAAATGATAAATATCCTGGCTGTGATCAAGAAGGTAACAAATGGAGGGAAGAACTCAACTCCTCTTGGCCTACACAAGGTTTAGGTCTGCTGCTGCTTCGTTCCTCAGCATGAAATCTGCAGGAGAGGCAGAGCCGGGATGGCAAAGGAATTAATTCGGAGGGCAGCTGGTGTGTTTGGTGGTGGGTGGATAGAGGTTCTCATTAGGCAGGGAAGGGAAGGGAAGAGCAGAGTTTGTCCTGTGAGCCTCCCCAGGAGTGGGCGCAGGTCTGGGGCAGAGCAGTGCTCGTGGGGCTGCTCTAAAGCACCCAGGAGCCCTCACCAGGGTGGGACCAGGGAGCCAACAAGGGACACTGGGCAGCCAAAGCAGGAGCCCCAAACCAAAGTAACAAATTCTGAAAGTCTAGAATAGAGAAGGGAAAAATGGAGGGGGGAAAGCGCAGAAACAAACAAACAAACAAGTCAGCAAAAAAATATAACTTATAGAAAACCAAACCATTTTTGCAACACAAATATCTAATGGTTAAGTATTGGATCTTATTCTTGTCAATGAGAATATCTCATTGTCTAGTCAGTAATTAAGAACATCTTTCACTACAGCTCAGTGTGCAAGGCTCCCAGACTGCCAGTAGTAAATAATTAATGCTAAAGGAGTGTTATTTCTCTAAGTGGTGAGTGTTTTTTTCTCTTTCGTCCACTTATGGGAGTAGGTGAGCAGTTTTCATCCCACATCAACTTTAAAGATGCATATTCTTTTGGATTAAAAATCAGTTTAGAGATTTTCAGTATGTAAAATTTCATTGAGTGAGACTGGGAAAAGAAAATGGTGAGTGGAAATAGAAATCATGAGAGGAATCCATATTTCCAAAACCAGCCCTCACTTTACTTAATGCAAAATTAGAATATCTGTGACTTATAAATTTATCCTGTAAATTGCTGTTCATTTTCTGGATGATTCAGCATTTGACACTTAAATCTTAAAAGGGTTTTTTATTTATTCTCCTTTGTCAAATCTACAGAAAAAAAATATGGTGAAGTCTCCTTCTCTGTGGCTTTGTAGTTATTAAATATTTAGGTTGCAGCCCTTTGTTTTGGCTATTTGCACCTGTGCCTTCAGGGAAATATTTTTCTAAATATCCTAAGACTTTGTTACCACAGCCAGGTGAGTCTGGATGCTTTGATGGATACACCTATAGAGCCCATTCAGGCAGTGGTAGTTACTTCATGAGCAATACACTTTTTTCCTTATGCAGTCTTTAATTCATCTCAAAGCATTTTCTGCTGAGGATGAAAAGAGATTATTTTTACATTTTTTTAAATGCAGAAGTTCTGGCAAATAAATTAACCATTCAGTCTTAAACGAGGATATGCTCTGTGAAGTTTCTAGAAAGGAGTACATCTACTGCCTTAAGTGACCTCAGAGTGGGATGTCTGAAATGGCAGTAGTGGCAAGCAACAGCTTTGCTCTTAGACCATTAAACCATTTAAATGCCAGAATATTCCCTCCGAGTTAATGGGCAGGTTGTGATTTATGGAGCCTCTTTGGTGTGCAGTGGCTCACAGGCAGTGGAGCACCCTCAGGCAGTGGTGTGTTTTGGATGTCCAGCCCCATGGCCAGGGTGAGGAAAGCTTTGGCTGTCCATCCCCATGGCCAGGGTGAGGAAAGCTTTGGCTGTCCATCCCCATGGCCAGGAAAGCTTTGGCTGTCCAGCCCCATGGCCAGGGTGAGGAAAATCCCTCTGGCTGTGCTGAGGTGACGCTGGGCTGTGGCGGCTGCCCAGTCCTTGCACCCACACTCAGAGTTGTGTGTAGCAGTGCCCAAGGCTGTTCCAGCAGCTGGTTTCCTTTTCTTTCTTAATTTTTGAGAACCTAAGTATTATTCCCTGTGCTGTACCCTCTGTATATATTTTCTGCATAATTGCTGTCTCCCTCCTTTGAGCTGGGGCACACCTGAGCCAGCTGGGCTGTGCTGGCAGCACTGCAGCAGCCTCTGGGCAAGGCTCCCGTGTTGTGCCATTGCCCATGGCCACAGATGTGCCCAGGCAGCAGCGTGGGATAGGCAGCCCTCTGGTAGCCTCTTTATACACTTCAGACAAGGTGATTTTAGAGCCTTTTTTCTGTTTTTCTGAAGTGTGAAGACTGAAAGTTTATAGATGACGGGAGGTTCGTTTTGGCCCATCCTATAAATGTTGTATGGTGGTCTCTGTCAATCTGATTGTTTGTGTAGTTTTAGTCTTTCCAGTAATCAGATGCAAACACATTTAGAAGAAGAGAATCTCTTTTTCATTTGTTTGTTGGTAAGTTCTTCGACAGCAGTGATCATGATGAAGACTTAGTGCTTTTCAGATGTCCTAGTGAAGGATAGTCATTATTAAATTTGAAACCTCAGTCTCATGAGCAAAAATAAAAGATTTCAATATGAGTGTAGACAGAGAAAAATACTACATTTCCTCCTTCCTTCTTTTCCTGCTTCCAGCAGGTCCTTTGCCTTAGCCAAGAGATCAGTGACTCACTGAGCATATGGCAACAAATCTGTGGAGCTGGTAATCCCTGCTAAAGCAGAGGCAATTTCCAAAAGTTAGGTTCCCTGATTTATGAGGAAGGGTGTTGCTTTCACCCTTCCTCCTGATGTTCACATCAAACTCTATCTGTACAAGAAGGCTTTGTTTCATCTGGAACATTTTGAGCCTGCCTTCCCTCCCTGCTGGAGCAACACGTGTAATGTGAATTGACTCTGGCAGCGCACGGCTGCCTTGGAGCTGAGCAATGCTCGCAGCTCAGACAGTTGTTGCAGTGAAAATGTGTTATCCCTCACCCACAGCAGGCAAAGGTCAGCAATGGCTTAAGCTCTGCTCTTCCAAGTGCTCCTCTGTCCAACACGGGGGTTTTTCCTTCCCATTTCTGAGCAGGCTGCTCGGTTTGGTGATGGGAAAGGCCAGCAGCTTCTCCTCTTCAGATAAAAGAGAAACAAGAATCTGTGTGTGATTTCCGTTTGAAGTCAGCCCTGCCGAGCTGGACTTGATCAACACAGATGAGCAGCGACTGCTGTGGATCCCTCATGGTCACATTGTCACAGCAGTGAGTGCACGTTGCTCAATGGTTTCATTGCAGCATCTCAGCTGAAGCTGAGGTGTCTTCCAGCTGCCAGGTTGGTTTTTCATGGCAGTATCATCTTCAGTATCTTTCTGGCAGTATCTGTTTCAGCACCTCCTGTGCAGCCTGTTCCTGAGGCCTGCAGCTGGCAAATGCTGTTTATGGGAAACAAAACAACAGCAAAACACTGGATGAGGTATTTGAATTTAAGTATTATTAGCAATAGGCAGTCCCTCTGAATCAATGTGGTCTGAGGTGGTTTTTTTTCTTTCTCTTAATAATACTTATTGTAGCTTTCTAATAATAAGCCATAAGTGCTAAGCTGCAAGATATGGCTGGTACCTGGATATTCACATTAATGAGCCCTTAGAGCTGCAGAATCCTCTGTTAACATCATAGGTTTGTGTGTTCATTATAAAGTTGTAACTGTGTCCAGGTGAAAACAGAGAAGATGTCTGTGATAGTAACAAAAGCAGAGCCAGAGTTCCCGATGTGATGAGTCCCACAACACAGATGTCACCACATCATCACAGTCCCATACCTTGATTGCAGACAGAATCAACCTTGGCTTGCCAGGAATGCTGCAGGAGACCACTCCTCTTCCATTCTTGGCCCCAGAAGGGAGGAAGAAAGGGAAGAACCCAGGCAGGGGCTCAAAGTGCTGAGGAACTGTGTCCCTGTGATCCCAACTCCTTCTGCCTGTAGGACAGGGATCATCTCCATCAGCTGGAGACACAGCTCTCTCTGCACTAGAGCAGAAAGGGATAGCTATGGCTAAAAGCCATCTGGTGATGTTCTAATCTCACTGAAGTAACTTCCGTAAAATTCTTGTCACCAGAATCAAATCATTACCTACGAATAAAGCTTCCATTTGGAAGAGAAGCAGCAGCTCTAAAGCTCTAATGGATGTAAGAAGCTTGAAAACCTGAATGCTTACAAGTTCCAAAGTTGAAAACAGTTTGGTGAATAAGATGGTAGAAAATCAATAATAGGATTTTTTCTCAGAGTTCTAACTAATAACTTTTCATTTGTGTTTGATACTGTTGAAAAATTAGGTGACTTTTATTAGCTTTGATAAACAATACACAAAGCCAAATCCACATCTGTGGGACTTTGGAGATTCTTAGACCACAACTGCTTCCAAGATGGGATTGGAAGAGTATCTAGGATAAATGTTTTGCTGAGCATCAGTGTGCAATTACCAGAATATTTAAACATAATTTTAATGTATTATTTAAATCTATTTTGCACTCTGTTTTTTTCTGTGCATCATTCATAAGGCTTTATTGAAAATATTGATTTCTTGGCTTGCTGTACTAATTTTGGTTTTATTTTCATGAGTGGGATAAAGAGTAAAAGTGACCTAATCCTCAAAAGCTGTGAGGAATGTTGGATCTGACGCTGAGAAAACAGTTGGTTTGCAGTGGGAATGGTATGGAAACCAAATATTTCTAATGCTTCCTTAAAAGAAGAAAAATCAAGCAGCTGATGCTGAGGAGTTGCAACTTTCAAATTTTTATCACGAATAACTCACTAAAAGTGCTTATGCATTTTGTCAGCCATATTTGCAATAGCTTTAAGTTGGAATGACACATCACCTACACAGTTCACTTTCCCACAGGGAAAACATAAACGGACAGAGAGCAAAAGCACAGATAAAACCTGGCCGTGGGTGGCCTCCCACCCGTGACCGTGGTGTGTGAGTGGGTTTGACAACACCACCGAGTCTGAGCACAAACCCTCGGCACCACTTTGTGACTTTGTGCTCTGGAGTGGCACAAACCAATGGCACCACTTTGTGACTTTGTGCTCTGGAGTGGCAGTGCTGCTCTCCGTGAGCTGCCGTGCCTCTGTGAACAGCAGACATGACTCAGTGCAAAAGCCCTGCAGTGCACACAGGTTCTGCCTGAGAAAACACAGATTTTTAAAGTCCCTCTGCGCAGACGGCCTTTAAAGTTGGGATTGGGAGAATTTGCTGTGCTTCCCATTACCTTGCTATAAACTGTTCATGTTCATTTACTGAGCTCCTTCAGGCAAGCATCACAAGTTGTGTGAATTAAGTTTTACATGAAATTGGACTGGTTTGCTCCCAAGGTTTAACGCAGTTGCGATAGGATTTGGTTTGCCTTAAACATATGCTTGACATTTGTGGTAAATCTAATTGATGGTTACTGTTTTTATGGCAGATATATCAGCCTATTTTAGACCAAAATGTACAACCAGTTTGTAGACATCCTTTCTAATCTCAGTTTTGTACTCCTATGGCATTATATGGATTATGATTAGGGCACTTCCCGAAACTGGAATGCTTAAATGTTGTATGGAAAGAGATCTCTGCTGTTCTTGCATTATTGGTCACATTTCTGCACCAGTGACTGCATAACAAATTGAATCTTTTTTCCCCATAGTTTTGTATGATGTTTGTATTCCTACTAGAAAAGTAATGAAAATATATTTTAAATGTCCGCAAGCAAATATTAATGTTACCCTAGTTAAACGTTCCTGTGCTATAACTGTAATAATATAAAAATATGAGCTAGGAAGCTTAATACCACTGGGAAGAACACTAATGGTTTTGTTTTTTTCCTCAGTTGTCTCAGTTACTAAGTAAAAAATTGTGTTTTTCTGTAGACATGGCCTCAATGAAAGGTGATTATAGGCCGTAATTAGAGCTGTTACTGGTGACAGCCTCAATACCAAGGCATTACTCAAAGTAGCGTGATATAGGTATTGTGTGAAAAAAAGAAACTAATGAGAAAAAGGGAATTTTTCAGTGCAAAAAGGAGTCAGTCCTTAGGATGTTTATAATCCAGCAGTTTTGCTAAAGCCAGGAGTGGTTAGAGGCTGCTGTGGCTTTTCGAGTGAGAAATCTCCCAGGGAGTGTGATGTGATGGCTGCAGTGGAAGCACCTTCCAGGGAGGTGGCAGGGCTGGGGCTGGTGAGGTATTGCCTATTTACTGCTTGCAAACTTGACACATTCCTGGAATGCTAAACTCTTCATATTTCCTCCTGTTATATCTGGCAAGAGGCCTTAGGGGTTCCCCTGTTGGTGTTGATCAACTCCAGCATCTTTGTTGTTCCTTTGATTAATTTGACAGAACGTTGCCAGGCCCAAAGCCAGACCCAGGGATTTTCTCACACCAAACATGAGAGCAGGAAAAGAAGTCCAGGCAGCTTTTCAGTTCCTTGCTTTTTCTGTAGTCACTGGATGCTAATGTGCAAATGGGTGTGCACTGAACACACAGCGGTGTTGGAAGTCCCCCCGAATGGAAATCAAACAAATGTTCTCTCCTAACATTTCCTAAATCCTTGCAAGTGGCACAAAGATTACACTTCTGCTTTGGAATGATGAAATGACCTCAAGATGATCTGTGGAAAATACTGGATTATGATTTGGGCATTTAATAATTTCTGTAGAAAAAATGTATGTGTGTTATTATATTTCCATGTTCTTAGCCTAAAAGGTGGGTAAGGTTTCTGGCACTTCCTTTGATGCAATTCATACAACTCGGGGAATTAAATTGCAAAAGAAAGGAGGAATGAGCACTAAATGGCACACATGGTTCTCATGTACCTCATGGCTGTTTGGCAGTTCTTCATTTTCCTGTGCTTCACAGTGCTGAGCTTTTTGTACATAGTGACTTGCAGGATGAGTTGCTGATTGATTTGCAGCTGAATCACTGCTGCAGGGGTGTCTACAGAGAAATGGTGTCACCTCTGGTACATGGATGGCTTGGGAAAAAATGACTTGCAGGGAAGGGAGAACACGCCAGGCTTTTTTCTACAGAAGAGGAAATGCTTCCAAAACTCACAGTCTTCATTCACAGCAGTAAAATATTTCTGTGTCGTCACTTTACTTTTCAGTTTTGGGCAGTGAAACTCAAGTATTAGTGGTGTTATTTTGGAAACAGAATATTTTGGCAATTCTGAGTAACCAAACCTGTAGGAATATGTCATTCAAATCATATTGTCAGTCAAAATCCAGCCAGATGAATTGGGTTGGCTGAGATCAACTTCTCTGTGTAAAAAGGAAGTTTGGTTTTTTGGTGTTTTGATTTTGTTTTTTAGTATGACGAAACATCTGTTGAGTCAGCTTGTAACTAATTTTTTCTAATTTTTTGAGAACTTTTATTTTTTCTGAAGTCAAACATAAAATTCAACAAATGCTTTTCATTTCTCATCAGTGCCAGTTGTTTTAAGTATCTCAAGCATGGTCAAGCTTAAATCTCCTTCCCTTGACCTTAGAATCCACTTTACTTGGCTGAAGCTTTTGTAGCCAAAATTTTTGGTTTCTTCTTCCCAGAATCTTTCAACTTCACCTCTGTTTCTGTATTTTATGTTCTCCCTGGATAGAACTTTCAGATGCAACTGAGGAGCACAGATGGCGTTAAAAAGAATGTAAGCGTGGCTACCAAATCATATTCTTTGCCAGTCCTACCATTTTCTGTGCATGACATTTGATGTGTTCTCTGTGAAGCATTGCCCTTTTTGCCAACTTGGTGACTCTTCTCCTTTTACCATCACTTTGAATGGATGTCCCTCCTCCTATTTGGACATACAGTCCTTGCTGTGTCGTTTGGACCTTTTGATGCTTTTTGTAAAATGTTGTCTTTTCTTGTGATGTCCTTAGCCATAAGCGACGGCTTTCTTTTGGTCCTTCTAAAGTCCTTTCTGATATTTCCTTGTGTCTTCAGTGCAGTGTCTTTAAATAGTTCCTGTGCTGCCCACTGTGGACTTCTTGCATTGACTGCCTCTTCCAACTCCTTTTTGAGACTTTAAGGCTCTCTTTTTCTTACATTCCTGCAGTTTCTGCTTCTTAAGTGAAACAAAAAATCCATTAAGCCCCATCCTTGCTGTTCCTGCAAGGCTGTTGCATGTGAGCCTGCTGTGGTCAGTGCTGCAGAGCAGCTCTGGTGCAGACACTGCCCAGTGGTGTTATTTCATTTCCATTTAGTTTCATTCTTCCATTACTGTTGTGTCTCTTCATCCTTTGCAACATTTCTGCTTTCTTCCTGTATCACTTATATGCTTCTATTTCTGTGCTTGCTGTTGCTACCAATGGCACAGCAATGCCAGAAATAATTTAAAAATATCCAGAAAAAGCCCTGCCTGGCTTGAACCTCTGGTGCAATCTCTGGTTACATTTCAAGGAGCCTTCAAAAATTTTAAATTTAAGAAAGAGATGGTGCCTGTTAGCTAAAGCTAAATTACAGGCCACACTCATACATTCTCCCTAACACAGGAAATAGAATTATCTGATAACTCATGTCTAAATACTGATTGCTGCTGTGCTTCCCCAATCTCACTCTACTTTTGTTGCATGTCCACGGATGCCAAACTTTGACAAGAGCTGTCATTGCTCGTCAATCAGCATTACCCAGCCCCAGCAGTGCCAGTGAGTGTTTCCTGTAACAGGACTCTGCAGCAGGGCTGGGGCAGCTTGGCCTCCTCCCTTCTGTGGTGTGCTGGGAGCTGGGGGTGATGGGGCAGCAGCCGGGGACAAGCCACCCAATAAGGGACGTGACTGATCTATGAAGGAGTTCATAAAAGTGTGATGCAGGAAAGATGAGGATGGGGAGGGAGAGGAATGGAGGAGGAGAATTTGCCCAGCTGTGGAGCCACCTCCTGCCTGTGCCAGGCGCCCCTGGCTGTGTGTGCAGGGTGGCCAGGCAGCTTGGCACATTATTGAATGAAGCTGCAGTCCCCTGGCCTGGGTGAGGAAATGCTGCTTGTGTCCTGCTGAGTGCAGATTTTGGTTTGATTTCTGTGGAAGCCCAGCCTGCCCTGCCATCTCCTCAGGTGTGGGAGGCACTGTGTGGTCCTGAGCAGCTCCACCAGAAAAGAGATTGAGAACACAGAATGAGCTGCAATCCGGACAGGCTCCTCAGCTGACCGCAGTGAGGACAGGGCTGTACCAAAGGCTTGGTTTTCTTTAGAGCAATGTGTGATTTGCTTTTTAAATGCTGCAGCTGCTGGAAAAAGGTTTATTTGAGTCTGGCTTGCTAATACATGCAGTGATGGCCAGTCCTGGTCACTCACAGGTACTGCTGCCTTTGCTCCTGATCTGCACTGACTCCCTGAAAAGAAGAGAGAAGTAGCAATTTCCTTGGCTTATTTTTCTCTGCTGTTTGCAACTCCTTCAGAAGTTGGACAAATTTCAGGAGGCACAGACTAGGAAACCTGTGTGTCTGAACGTGGATTTTCTTTTATGGACATATGAAGGAACTGAAGAATGTAATTTGCAATTAAAACCAGAACAAAATTACACTTCCAGTTCCTGACAAGTTCAGCTTTGTATATAAATTAAAAGTATTTCCTTGAAAAGAAGAAAAAAATTTTAAAAATCTATTATCCTATAAAGCATAATTGTTTTTAAGTGGTTTTAGAGGGTGACAGTGGCACCCTGTGACACTGAGTGCTCCCTGCCAGCACACCTGTCTGTGTCCCTGACACGAGAACAAGGGGAGCAGCAGCCATAGATTGCTTTGCCAATTCATAAAATCCATGTCATGAATTTCAAGTACAGGATGGAAGTTTTGTAAAGGGGGAAAAAAGCAACCCACAAGCAAGAAAAGAAGCTGAGAGATGAGCCTCATGCTGAAGATGTCTGTTCATCTGATTATTTTTATAATATGACACTGGTTTATACTTGTGAATTTTCTTTGCATCAAGTTTATTGCAAAAATTTTCTTTTACCTCACTCATATGCTAAGCTGTTCTCTAAGTATAAAATGTATTTCTTTGCAACATGTTTTTTCATGCATTTTGTTTGTTGGGTAACTTCATAATGCTTTTAATGTAGTTTGTTTGATCTGTCGAGGTAAAAGCAAGATGGAAAAATGCGAAAGGAGGGTTGGCATTTTAATCTTCTTTGCTACTGAATGCAATTTGCTCTTACTGTGCTTTTCTTAAGAAAAGCTTGAAAAAAATTACAAGGAACACAAATTTCCTGGAAGCTTCTCTGCTTTTTGTAGTCTCTTTATTTGCATTGTTTAAAAAAAAAATTAATATAGGAATTATGTGTAAGCATCAGCAGCTTTTGTTCCACTCATCTGGAGCTTTGCTTTTATATTTTCTTCACATACCTCTGTCATAATCCTTTACTTTCCTTCAGTGTAAGAACTTCTGCTGAAGGTCTATCAGTAATTTTGGAAAGAAGAGCTATTTCTAAGGTAGCAAATACCTCCTTTATTTTTAATGTCTTTTGGAAATGAGTAAGTTGTGCATAAGAGTGTTCAGGAGCTGTTGCCTGGAAGGAAAGGCATTAGAATTACAGAAGGAAAAATTAAGGAAAAGTAGAACTGGACACTTTTTCCCCCCTCTTTGAACTGCATATAGTATTTCTATGGAAATTATTTGTGTTTTCATTCATATTTGTACATCTAACTGGTTTGAGTGTGGAGAAATATTTAATAGGGATTAATGAAAGACCCTTTTATATGACAAATGAACATGCCTTCGAGCTAATTTCCTCTGTTTTAAACTCCACATTTCTGAACTTTTAATTAAAAGTTTGAAAGAAGTAAGTGAATACATTTCTTTATGAAAGAGTGTGTATCTAACTCTGAAGCTGTACACATCTCTGCATCCTTTCCATTCTGTTTCAGTAGAATTACTACAGTTCTTCAGTGAATTTGTGCTACATTTGGCTTTTCTCCAGCTCCCTAGAGCCACCGTAAGGGATCTCTCACTGTTGAAGTGATTCTCTTATTTTGTGAAGCCATTTCCCTAAATCCAGTTCCCACTCAGCAGCCAAACTGAGTTTTGCTCCTCACTGGCCGTGTTCATCTCCCATAGCCATTTGGGGGGCTCACAGTGCCAGTTCTTCCCCCAACCCCTGACTCGTGTTTGAAGCAAGGAGGAGCAATGCAGGGCTCAAAGCAACAACTGTGAGCACCCAGGCTTGGATTTCCAGTTTGCCAACCTTGCCTTGAGATGACGAAAGCAACTGCTGAGGGCTGTGCCATTCCCTGCTGTTTTCTCCCACAAATCTCTTTGTCATTGAACAGTAATGGGATGTGGAGTTCCAGCGAATCCTGTATCACCGAGAAGGAATTTCAAAGGAGTTTTTTTATAGGTGAAAGAGCATTCCAGAGCATGTGAGCTGTGATTGTCCATGTGCACGAGCACTGTTCACAGCCTTGCTCTTCATAGGCCTCTGGAGGACTCTGAGTAAGCCTCAGCAAGCTCATTAGTTAATTTGCTCCACAGAAACATTTATTCTCCCTGCCCCCTTTTCTCTTTCGTTTTGGTTGGTAGGGAAACCCTAGGATCTGACAGTGAACTTTTGGTCTCAATAAAGCAGTTATACCGAGTTTGGGTGGAATTTCCCTGAACTCCACTAAGAGGGAGAAAATGTGGAAAATGCTTCCTCCAAGCAAAATACGAACAAAATGTTGTGATTCATTAAACTCCTTCCTATTTGCCTGCAAGTGAGAACCTTACAGTTATTCAGCTGAATGGTGCGTGGCCCTGAGGGGGCAGAGCCAACAGAAAAAGCGATGGCTTCGGTCCAAAGAGCAAAATGCATGTTTTCAGGGAAATCAGGAAATTTTGCTTCAGGCACATCCCTACTTGCACAGTGAGTTTGTTATATTGGGATTTTATGTTGCTGTTTACTTTGGTGTTAAACAAGAAACGAAAGCTGCCTTTGGTGTCACACAGGGTCTGGAGGGTGTTCCACAGAGCAGAGCCTCTGAAAGATGGGCTCTGTCTCCTGACATGCATTCTGTGATTCTGCTGAGAAGGTGCACAGGATTGTCTTGGAGTGAAGGAAAAAAAACCAAAAACCCCCAACCCAATAACCAAGACCAACCTTTTCCCTGTCTAGGGAAAGGCTGCTTCTTGAGACTACCCTGTGGTTTTTTTTAATAAAGTTCTCGACTGTTTCAGAAATTAAGCTGACCACCTACAGATGAACGTGGTTCATTCCAAGAGACACGTGCAGAAAAACTCCCGTAGATATCACCACACAGGGATTTTGCATAAAAAATTAGAAACAGAAAGCTACTGGCTGCTGAGAGGACACGGAAAAAGAAATCCTGATGCCACATGGATTGACTCTGTGTTGTGGGAAGAGCTCCAAATGGTGAGGAGAAGAAGCCATGAGTGCTCCAGGAGCCACGGCGCCGAAGGAAGGAGCTTCCCCAAACCCCAGGGAGGGAGGCAGGGAAATGTGAGTGTCACACAGCCTGGGAAAAGCCCATCTGCTGCAGGGGGCTCGTGGCTGGCAGGTACCTGGCAAGAATGTTAGCCCCCACGAGCCTGCTGATGCTGCGAAGGGAAAACTTGGCCAACTCGTAGCTACCACACACAGTGAGTGGTGGAATTTCTGTGTTCTGTCTTCACTGGGAGACATCTGATAGATGCTATTCCATTGTACAGCTTCCTTAGGAGCAAAGACAAAAGTTCATCCTTGTGTTTTCATCACTCCCTTCCCTGCAGATCCTGTCAATGGAGACATCTTTGTGCAGGGTCTGCAGTCAGGTCATTGGATCGCTCTTAGTCCTGGGCAGATGGGAGCTCTTAGTTTATTTTAAGCTTTTGTTTTCCTAGATGAAAACGATTGTTAGGCAAGTTGAACTCAGAGTTTTAGAATGACTTGTCTTGAGCACATTACAGCACCCACATCCTATTGAATCACACTGTGTAGGCTCTTGGCAGCGGCAACTTCACATCTGTTTTACAATTTTTGAATCTCTCTTAATATAATAAAGATAATGTTTATGAGCCTTTAAAACTGTGGTGTGGGAAAGGGTTGGCTGACTGCTGAAAAGCTGGTGTGATGATGAAAATGAAATAACAAGAATAGACATGGTCTGTATTATAAAAACATGTCTGACATGAAAACAATGGCTTCTTCTAATCCTTTAAGGCTGTGACTATGGTTTGTCCTGTAGATGCTGCCTTCAACTTCATTTAACTTTGGCTTGAAAGGGGGAAAAGACTTTATAAATACAATAAGTTGATCTTTGGTGGGATAACTCGCGGTACCATGCTGCTATCAAAGGGAACGAGGACCCCAGAGCGTTGCTGTAGGGCAGCTTCTCAGCCCTGCAGCTGCTGGGAGCGTGTCCAGACTCTGCTGAGTTAGCTGTTCATCAGGTATGGGAGATGAAGACACTTAGACATTCAGTGAGCAGTGAAATGGCAAATGTCAGATAGTTTCAAGATGGGTTTTTGATGTAATGGCTGATATTCGTGGATGAAGTATTAGGAGTTAACGATGGCCCGCTCTGCTGATGTGCATGGAAGCAATGCTAACTGGGTAATGCAAACCAGAGAGGTGTAATTAGCATGAGCTAGACTTCATTGAAACACATGTGAAGGAGTCATTTAGTTTAGTAAATGAAAACAGTTGTTGGTTCAATAACTATTTTGACAATCCTCCTTCTGAACAACAAAATTTCCTTCCCTCCTGTGTTATATTTTCAAGGAAATATTGGGAAAATTTAATTGTATTGATTGTCCTCTATTGATGGGCCTGTTTACTGTATTTCACTTGTCAACCACTGCAGTCAGTCAGTAACACTCACTTTCTAGTTCAACCTGTTAAAGAACCAAGTTAGTTATTCCTGTACAAAAGGAAAAACTTTTACTTGAAGTCCATGTCTGCCCAAATAAATTTTCTGTATATATTGAGACATCTTTTCTAAAAAGAGGGAAATTGTATGTTATTGTGAATAAACAGTCAGTAAAAATAGTTAAAACATCCTAATACTTCCTTGCAGAATCCAGGTAGTTTTCTCAAGGATTTCTCAATAGCAATGAGGGTGAGCACTGCCTGTAGCACACTTGGCTATTGCTGTAAACTTTAGAACTTTCTGTGTCAGTCACTCTCAGTCACCAGGCTGCTGAAGCAACTGAAGGTTGGATTGCAAAGTGGGTTCAGGAACAGTTCTTTACCTTCCTCTGTTTAACGAGCTCTGAAAACATCTTATTTGTGCAGAATAATCTAATGTAATGTTTTTCTCTGCACTAGCTGAAGATTTCGTTCTCATCCTGTGGAAGTAGACTGGCAGATGTGTTGGAAGGGTTTCCGTGAGAGAAGTGGAGCTGCTTTCACAAACAATTTTTTTTCTTTTCTTGCATTTTTATATCTGTCTCACTGTCTGAAAAAAGGTGTGACATTCAGTGCTTGGGTTTTAACAGAACTGAGTTAGGAAAACTGTGGTTTGCCAGAATGATTTCTTTCAGGAATATGTTTTTTTAATTACATGTTTTTTCCTAAAGGAAAAATAAAATGTGGTTGCAAATATAAAAAAAAAAAGGGTCATTTGAACCTTGAGAGTCATTCTGACATAGTGATTTCACGTTGTGGCATTGCTGCTGGTGCAGCATTTGGCTCAGTGTTGCTCTGTGCGTGCAGCCATTGCCAGTGGGAATCAAAGAATGGATCTGGATTACAAAACCCCAGGGCTCTTTTAAAAATACAAAACCTTGTGGAAACAGAGCTGAATGTGTTTTCTATCAGGTGTTTTCCACCAACGTGATCCCCACTTGGATGATAACTTCTTACCCTTTTGAGAAGTTAAGATGCAGCACTGTGATTATTATTGCAGTTCTGTGATGATTATAGGGCACTGTAATTATTATGGGCTACAAGGGGTCAAGGTTTTGTTATAAACATAATGCAATTGGAAAAGTTACTTGTTTATAGCAAAGTATCATGAGAAGGATCTGAGATGCATTTAAGGTAAACAAACAAAACTGAATCTCTGAGGTTAGCCTGCAGCTCAGAGTCATCATTTTTCCTTGGGATTGCCCCAGTTGTTTGGTAAATTCAATGTTCTTTCATGTTATTGGCTGAATTGGAAAGTTGAGAAATGTGAAACTGGAAAGATGTTGATGTTCTTGACATAACAGATGATATAACTCCAAGGCTGAGGCCAGCTGGGATAGCAAGTCTGCTCATGTAATTAGCAATTGGTTGAACTTGCAGGCAGTTCCTCGGTTGTTTTACAGGCCAGCATCGAGTACCGTGTTCTGTTTTGTAGTTTCTTTCTTATGTGAGCATAAACACCTCACTGTCGCCATTTCAAGAATTTTTGGAGAAAAAGTACCTATTTAAATCTTTCTTTTGAAGGTATGCACCTGCCCCAGCCACACTGTGAGCACCTGACTCAGGTGTCTTCAGGTCTCAGCAGAGAGTTAGTAATAGAGGTGTTTGAAATACAGAATGAGCAGAACTAAAGAATCACCAGCTTCTGATTCTGATGGGAAAGACTCCTTCTGTCCTTTCCTTGCAGAAGATGGCATTTATCAGGAGCAAGTTTGATCCTTCCAGAGGGACTCCAGTAGGGAGAGATCTGGAGCTGTGAAATGATAAATGCTCCTAATTAACAGGTGGCCCCCAATATTTGACATCCCTGCCGATCAGAGGGTGCATTGCCCATGTTGTGTCACAGACCACCAGCTGCTAGAAAAAGGAGGTAAAACCAACAGAAATGTATCATTTTTTGCTTTCAGTGGTGGCAATAACCTCACTAAATAAATATTGAGAGAAACCAGACACTGGCACTTTCCTGCATGAAGACTTAAAAATTTCATTGCTTCAGTTCAGAATCAATAAATAATTCTTGGTCAGTTATGAAAAATAATTCCTTCATGTGGTGTTGATACAATTCTCTCTGAAGATCTGTATTTCAGCCGCTGACGAGAAATTTCCATTGTTCATGAACATTGCTTGGTTTTTTTTGGTCAAGGCACAGAAGATCTCCTTCAGAACATGGCCAAGGGTGGTGGGAGGGACTGAGTGTTCCCTCAGGAGAGTCCCCAGGGAGGCCCCTGGAGCAGGGCAGCAGCTGGTGGGGACAATGCTGGGCTGCAAGGAGCAAACACAGGATGTTCTTATTGTGAATAAACAGTCAGTAAAAATTGCTATAATGTCCTCCTTTCAGGCTTTATGTATTTGTCATATATCCCCAGTGTGTCCCATAGAGCTGGGTGCAGGCAAAAGCTGCCCCAACCGCTTGTGCAGATTTTTCAGTAAGGAATGAATGATGGTTTGATCATTTGGCTTTTGGAAGAAAAATAAAACGGGTGGAGAGTCATGGGAGTATGCATGCCTGCATTAAAAAGGAAAGTAGTTTATTAAAACCTGAAAGAAAGTACATTTCCTGAAAGTGTGCAAACAATAAGCTGCTTGATTTGTACTGCCTACTGATGCTCCCTGAAATTTCAGTGAGGCGAGAGTGACATAAAAAATTAGAGTAGACTAATTGGCATTATTTTCCTATTGTATTATTAGTGTATATTGGTTTTTCTATTGTAAGATGCGTTTCATTTATGGAATACATTGTCTGCCTTTAAATAATTTCTCTGTGGGTAAAATGTGTCATAATTAATATCACTATCAGAACACTTGTTTGATGTATCCAGTTAAACCAAACAATTACTACAGGACTATTTGTAAATTATAGTAGTGGCAGAAAAATCAATTAGATGCTTGTTGCAAAAATCATTACATTGATTGCATTTTATTTTTTCTTTCTTTTGCTTAATGCAGAATGGGAATGACAAGAAAATCAACTTACCACTTTAATAGTTTTCTGTAGGACTAGCAATTATACTTGTTACTGAATTTATGATCTCATTCACAATTTCATTATTTTACATTTCAGTACACACAGCCAAATGCGATAGCTATGAGGATTGTGAGTTTATGGTCGTGGCTTTCTAGGATGCTTCTGCATTCAAATTATTTTAATTATTCATTCTGAAATGGTGATTGTTTCCAAGTTTTGGTAGCTACTAAGAGGGAGAAAACGGAGCTGCTTCATAATTAATTTAAATATCAGATATTTTAGCATCTCAAAAGAGTTTGGAATGGACCTGAAATGCAGTTTAATCATACTTGTTATATATAAGTATATATACGATACTTATGAAATAAAATTTTCAATATGTGTATAATGTTATGGCAATAACCACATACTCCTGGATTTCAACAGAATCGTAGGATGGTATCTTCCCTTTGCTTCTCCTTGGCATTAGTGTAAGATGGTGTGTGTTTCTGAATGGCTGAGAAGGACATGGCATTCATCAGGGAATTCTGCCATTCCTGATGGCACTGAGATCTCTGGGGTACACGATGGATATTTCTTGTTCACGTGCTCAGGGATGGCCAGAGGTAACAGATCTGGGATTTGTACTCTCAGACCATATGAAGAGGTTGAGTAGACGCAAATTAGTGCTAATTGGCTCTTAGTACACCAACTGTTCTCCATCCCAAATTGCTTCAGATCTGGCACCTGAAGACTCACATGAGCTGTTTTTCTATTCTTCTACAGAAGGTAGGTAACAGTAAAGTTCTGTAGGTAGCATGGCATAATAAGTACTATTAATAAATTAATAAACATAATAAATGCTGTTAGATGGCAAGTGAAAGATCAGCTTCTGAATTTTACTACAAAACCAGATTAATTTTCAGGATGCTTTGGGTCTCTGTGTGCTGCACCCTGCATCTCGATATCTGGATATAAAATGGAGCTTGTTTTCCATGAAGGCAGTTGAGCTGTGGACCCCAGAGTGCCCAGACTGTGCAGTCTCCATCCTCAGAGGGTTTGAAGATCACACGGGATGAAGCCAAGAGCAGCCATGTCTGACCTTGGAGCTGGCCGTTTTTAGGCTAGGGACAATCCAGGCTTCCCTTCCAACCTCTAGGGCCCGGGGTGATGAGTGGGAGGAGACACAAACTCCATTTCTGCTGGTTTTGGATGCAGTTGTGCACAAAATAGTGCTCTGGCAACCCAGACATTTTTTCTGGCATAAGTATTTTACTGATCCAAAATAATCTTTCCCAGATATTCCTTTTAAATTAGTGTTATTTCTGTCCCTGTGAATACACTTAGTTGAAAGTCATGCAATTAAACTGAGTCACTCACATTAGTCACTCCATTTTTATCATATGAAGAGATTTCCTTACATTTTTCTTTGCTGGCTTTGTTGTGACCCTTCTGAAATGACACATTTTCATTCTGAGAGAAGCAGAAGTGGCCAGTGAATCTGGGTTTGCAATGCACTGGGGTTTCAATTAGTTTCTGAACTAATTAATTTCTGTACTCAGAAACTGATTTCTGAAGCAATCCTTCTCAGGCAGGATTACCGTCTTGCCTTCTCAGCATGTTTGGCTTTCATTATGAAATACAACTTTTTAATCCAAACCTAGCAGGATGATAACTTTTTGTTTTTTTGGTGTATGCTTCCAATCCATCTTTCCCTTTTCCCGTAAGTTGTCTCCATCTGCTTTGCGAGATGTTGTTCAGAGAATGACTCCAGAGCACGATGGTTATCTGCTCTGGCTGACGAGTCAGGGGGTGATGGAATGCCCAGTGTTGGGAGCACTGCACTGGGATTAAATGGAGAGATGTGAGAATTCGTGATTCTCAGGCCACATTCCTGTATTAATGAGTCACCTTGAATGCTTTCTCTGTAATTGTACTTTTACAATATTTTGTTTTTCAGTATGTTGCTGTCTGGTGCAATAGGCAGTAAAATCAAGTTTTGCCCAAAGAAACGGGTAGAATGAGTGATTTTAAAATGAAATTTCATTGGAGTTGTGGTGTGGTTTGGTTGGTGGGGGTTTGTTTCATTTTCTTTTGTTCATTTTTGCACAGGGTGACGGCGACAGTTGTATGGGAAATGCCATTAGAGGTTTAGTGGTGTTCACATGGCTCCAAGAGCTGGGTGTTATTTCAACAGTGAGGTTCAGTGATAGCGTTCACACTATGGATATCAAAACCACTTTTGAAAGCAGCCAGTCCCACGAGGGAGACCTTTCAGCCTGGTTAGACTAAAGCATTCCATGGTTTAGATGTTAATATTTCTGGCCACCTCTGAACCGTGGTGCAATGCTCATTGGAGAGTACAGTTTAATAGAGCATAAAAGTATCAGTGATCATGCACTGTTTATCCTGCACGAGTGAATGATCATTCAGTGTTTAATACAGAATCTTGTGCATCTGAATTTGTACTTAAATAGCATTAGTGTTTGTTCTCCTGCTCTGGTAGTTGGAGAATTCTTGCATTAAATGATCAGTTTCAGCAAATATTTATAATTCAATGAAAAATTAGTTTCATTTGCGTGCATTTAATGGAAACGATGATTTGTTTCATAGATTCTGCCATGAAATAGGACTGGGGGACTTGGTTCTGGAAGGTGCATGGGGAGTCAGGCAAGCATGAGGACTGCTGTCCTTATTTGTTTTTTCCTTCTATATAATCTTTGTAGATGAGTAGTGTTAGTATTCCTCTTCAAACTGACAAAAAGAAGCATTTCAGACTTGTTTCCTAGCGGGGTCAGCTGTGTGGTGCTGTTGGATACATCTGGACAGGGACAGACCCTGCCCATAGCATGCTTTCCCAAAAATCCTGTTGTATAGCTCGCTTTAAACTTGTGTTAATGTCATCTTATTTACATTAACAGTGGATATGTTCAATTCCTTTAGTGCTCTGGATGAATTTCTTTGGACAGAGCCATGAATTTCTTTGGATGGAGCCTACGTGGCCTATTCCACTGAGCATAAAGTTTATCAGGGGTGATTAGTGCTGTGCTAAGAGGATCTTGGTGCAGTAGCTCAGCTGATCACCCAGGAGCTCTCCCAGTGTGTGTGTGTGAGAGAGAGCCTTTCCTGCATGTCCCCGTAAATATTTCTGTGCAGATGTAAGTGTCTCCTGTGTGTCACGCTGGGAGCAAGGTACAGATGGCTGCTAGATCAGTTCGCTCTGCAGCCCCACTGACTCTTTCAGCAGATGACTCGGAGCCTGCTTTCAAAGCTGTGCTGAGCACACAGACCAGGGGGAAGCTGCTTGCTGAGTGCCTTACATCAATAGAAATAAATGTATTTTTGGTTACTTACAAATGTGTGATTGCTTGAAGAATGAGTTTCCAAGGAAAGGGAAGTTGGAATATAAGGATAATAGGTTATGCAGGCTTCTGGCTGGAGACCTTCAGGCTTTGCTATGTGTGGATCTTGTTTGCATTCAAGTGCAATGAGAAGAGCACAGAGCTTTCTTTTCCTGGACTGTGGTCTTAAGAGTTCGTTGAAAATGAATCTAAGGAACACTTTGTCATTGCGATAACATCAAATCTATTTGAGATCTCTAAAAATATTAAAAACGAGTTCTGGATTAGAACAGAACAGAAAATAGAGAATTACAGAAATTACAGAAAATAGAGCAGGATTCTTTGCTTGAATTTTTTTTTTTAATCCTGAACTTGCTCCATAGTAATTGTTTTAGAAATAAATTTCAGTAATAAATATTTGCATGTTGCACGCAGTGAAAATACAGTGAGCTGAAATGGTAGGGTGCAAGTTGAGCAAGTAACCATCTTAGAATTACTCAATTTGTGGAAAAAATAATCTACACAAGGATACTTTCGTGGCTAGGACTGGTTGTTTCAACCATCGGTGATGTGAAGAGTTGCCAAATGTGTTGTTTGTGATTCCCATGCCTTCCCCACGCTGAGTCTAAAGAGAAACAGAAAACCCCCAAAGTAAATAAGACCCGGGTTTGCACAGAAACAGTTGTGCAGCTCAGCTCTGAGCATCATCAGCCAGGCAAGACGGAGCCAAGAAAGGCATTTTGCAGCAGATGCTGTGAAAATCAATTGTTTTAAGTGGAGATAGCTATTTAAACATCTTATTATAGAATGGAGTAACTGCAATAGATCACCAGATAAAATAATAAAAAAATTTTCTCTGTTAATGGTGTTGCCCTCAATCTAATAACGAACTGACAGCACACTCTGTTGGTGAGACCAAGCTCTCTGCAATTTTTCCAGGCATTAAGATGGTACATCACAGCTCTTCGACATGAATACATGCAAAGTGCTGAGCCTAAGTACCTGATAGGAATATTTTTATAATTTACTGTTAGAGGAAGAAAGCACAAGCAGTCTAACAGAGTGAATCAAGCAGTAGGGATATTGCATGTTGTACCTGTGATCTGTGTGAAATATTTGTCCTTCTTGGTGACAGAAGCATCTTAGAGCCCATACAGAAACATTTCTAGCTGCAGCACTCTGAAATAACTTCTTGTTGTTTTGGTTCTGTCACAATGTGGCTCTTTCATGCAATTAAGTTATACAATTAAATTTCATGCAATTAAAAGGAATGAAAGGGAGGATGAGGGAAAGGCTGCCTTTTTCTACTGGAATTTTTTAGGAATCCCTGTCTTTGCAAGTAATTTCATGGGGTCTAAAGTCAGACTAAACAGTGTATTAGAAATGTATCATTGTATGGAAGATTGCCTCTGCCTTGGTAAACAGAATGGGGATAGAGTTGCTCTTTGTTGTGCCTCCTACCCTCACACAGTGCATTTAATTCTTCCCAGAATGTACCATGGTTCTTTTGAAGGTTTCCCTCAGTGTCTGTATCCAAATTACAGAGCGGTTCCCAGGCACACACACACAAATACCCAGGCAGAGACCCCTCCAGGCCTGCTGCTGCTGCTCTCCGAACCAAGGGAAGCATTTATCCTGCATTTATTCTGCATTTATTCTGCATTTATCCTGCATTTATCCTGCATTTATTCTGCATTTATTCTGCTTTTCTCTGGTGCCCAGCCCTTCAGAGCACAGCCTGGCTTTATTCGATGGTGACTGCAGTTGTCAGTGCTTTCCCTCCTTGTTTTACTGTGAGGCTCCTGCACCGTCAGAGCCCTGATGGGAATGAGACCAGAGGGGCTTGGATGTTGGGGAGCTCTGGGGGTAAAACTGTAGAGGGAAGGGGAAGGAACAGAAGGAAAGGGGTTTTAATACTGCTAGAGAAGAGAGTCTAGGGCAGCAGTTTGGTGGAGAGTTAAAAGATCAGACAATAAATTTACTTAACAGAGACTAATCTACTGGGACTGAACTTCATATCCTGTTTTGGGATAATATATTTCCTTCTGTGCTCTGGAATGAATCTGTCATCTCAAGTCTAATAATGAGAGGCAGAGGATTTTTAATCTCTGACCCCCTTCCATATAATTTAATAAAGGCTGGTTTCTTTATTTTATTTGGAAGCTAACTTATTAAACTTGTTCTTAACTGCCCCTCTGAAAAACACAATTAAGAATTTTGCATTTTCAGGTTTTTAAAAATGAAAATGGGGTTTTCTTTAATGGAGGACAATAATGTATTTGCAAAGTATTTGTGAAAGGCCTGTTTTCAGAGCGGGGTTGTTTATCTCTGAGCATCTCTGCTGAAATGCAGGGATGGGGAGCAGAGTCAGGCGCTGTTTGCACATTCTTGGCTCCTCACCCTCACCGGATTCCATTGACTGGGGCAGACAGAGAGGGGAGACCTAAAGCTGGCGTGTGACTTTCTGCAGCAGTGACTGATCGCCGTGTGGGACGCTGAGCTTCAAATGTGGGAACCACATGCGTAATTAGCTACAGAATCACAGTCCTCCCCCTCCAACAGGCTGCTCTTGGTGTGGTGGTGCTGAGGAGGTTGCCACACCGCTGACCTGACACGGTGACTTTGCCAAGCCACTCGGTCCTCTGCAATGTGTTAGGAAAAGCTCTCCTCACCCTTGGGCAGCCCCCTGCCATGCCTGGATTATAAATCACGCCGTGGGCCTGCTGAAAGCTGGTGCTCCCAAGGAATGTGGTGGCAGGTCACGCCGAGAGCTCTCTTCTTGCTCTGCCTGATTAAAGAAGAGGCAGTGAAATACAGCCAAGAACAAGGCTGCTTTCCCAGTGGAAATTTAGAAATAGGATACAAAGGGAAAAGAAAACCAGGAAACCTTTTCCTTTTAGGTTTTTCTGAGATTTAAGTCACTGAAGTTGAGGGCTGGTGTCCCCTCAGGGCCCCTGTGCCGAGGATGTCTCTGGCAGCAGCCAAGGCTCCTCCAGTCCCTCTTCACCACAGCCGTGCATCTGTGAGATTCCAGGCACTGCTGAGATCCTGCTTTCTACAGAAGCCTGTTTACCATGGACTTTCTATAAAAAGCCTTTTCATGTAACTTACTTTAGCTTCAGAGTTTCTACTTTTTTTTTCTTTTCTTTCCTATTTCAAAAGGACCAAACATGACAGGGAGGAAATTTCAGATTTGTCACAGTGAATTCTAGAGGCTAAATTAGAAGGAGTAGTGCAGGCCGTGCAAATAAATCCTTATATTTCTGCCTAAAATAAAAGTCTAGTCTTGACAGTGATTAAGAACTTTATCACTTCCCGGAAATTCCAGTCTAAGCAGGCAACTCTTGAAACTCAGTGCTGAAGTTGTTACTTTCTTTTTAATCTTCCAGGTTGCTGTGTCCTGTGCTCAGTTCATGTTCTGAACACTTTTGCTTTGCAAGTCCTGCTGAGGTGTGGGGGTTCGAGCACCTTGCAGTGTGATGGCACATCTTATGCCCTGCGTTACTCAGCCCTTTCCCAGAAAACCTGGACATAGCTCATACAGCTTGTTCTTCTGCGAGTTTGAGTTCCTAGCATTAACACCAAGGACAGTCCTTTCATTTTGAAAGCTGGAATCAGAATTCAGCGTGCTCAGGTGCTTGGTGAAGAGAGTGATGAGTTTGCAACAACTGGAGCGGATCTGTGCCGCTTGATACCCCGCTCAGTCCTGGTGTTGGGGACACATGGACAAATGTGGCTCTTCTGAGACTTTCTGGGTGACTTTTTTGTGGTTGGTGTTGGATCAGTAAATTTAAAAAATCTTGAATTTAAAAACAGAATCAATTTAGGGATGGCAGTCCTCTAGGGATCGCGATTAAAATGGGAATATTTTGTTATAATCCTTGGTTTCCATAGTAACAGCAAGTTATAGACTCATCAGATTCTTGGTCTCTCCTGTATCCCACTGTTAGCTTGTTGTTGAACAGCCTCTCTCTTCAGAGCAAAACCCAATAACTCTTATTTTCCTCTAGCTGTAACAGGCCCAGTAATTAGAACAGTAAATTTTGTCCAGTAAATAGCATATATGCTTAGCTGTGCTAATGTGGTTTTACAGCAGAAGAAAAATGGTGGCAGTGGCAGCTTTAGAACTGATATGGGTATTTTTGTATAATTTAAACAGCAGTTATGGAAAAAAAATAATAGTTTTGCTTCATCTTGATAAATAACATATTATGGATGCCTCTGTAGTACTTTGTCTTCAGAGACACTTATTAAAATGTTTTATATACAAAGAAAATTTGCTCCTTCATTTTGATTATAAGTGAAAGAAAAAGCAGATAGATGAAAATTGACTATTCATGAGCGGTAATGAGAACAAAAGTGCAGGTTGAAAGATAAATGGTGTTTTTTCCTTGGGAAAGGTGATTTTCTGCAGCATGGAGACAAGAACCCTGGACTAGAACATCTGGAATGTTTGGCTTATCCCCATTAATCTTGAAAGTCTATCTTGTGACTTCTGTGGATTTATATTTTCCCTCCTTTTTAGCACTCTGAGTCATTAGATTGTCTGCTTCATTATACACATTAGTACATAGCACTCCATAAATCCGAACAGTAGCTCCTATTCTCACAAACACGGCTGTTATTTCTGGGTTTGCTGTCTGTGTGCATTCATATCCTGCTTTTTCCCCCCGCTTTTTTTTTTGAAGGCTCCAAACTTAGCTGTTTGCTTAGTAACAAAGACCTAAATCCACATCAGTGACCTCAAGGGGGTCTAATGCTTCATTAGGAGGAGGCAGAATTTCAAATCACATTTATGAAGTATTCTCTGGACTTTTGCTAGATGGACAACTTACTTTTCATACATTCTCTTCTTCTTTTTTCTTTTTCTTTCTTTTTTT